>JBBPBX010037130.1:0-31086 GCA_038048925.1 Garcialebias charrua | reverse complement strand
CCTAACCTCGCTGGTTTCCCCCTCCCTGCTTCTGCATTTGTCTCGTCTATAACTCTTCAGCGCTCGCTCGAACCAATTTGGGATGGATTTATGTGCGTGGACTGCTTTCTGGGCCATTTCATCTATCGATACTATCGATAACATAAATTTCCGCGAAGCGTTCTGGCCGGGGAGAGCCAGAGCGCCCTTTCGACACGCATGCGGTGAGCTACATTATGGACTCGATGAGCAGGCTAATGTAACTGTCCGCTCACTCTGTCGGGGACGTGGAACCTCTGTGATTTATTGGGATACCGGTGGCTCCTGCCACTGAAGGCTGAGGGACCGCCGCGATCGGCGAGCTGGCGAGACTTCCTGCTCAGCAAAAATGCTTTGAACCAGGCTATGAATGACCTTCCCAGCTGTTGTGCGAGCTGAATCACACGGTGGTGAGTGGCGGCTGCCGCGGACCGTGGTGTGTGGGACTCGTTTTTACAGCCGCTCGGATTCAAACAGGGCACATACGGAAGGATCTTTTTAGCTCGGAACCTGACTCGATTCGGCGATTTGGACCCAGAAGCTGCACCTGGACTAAAAGACTGCAGTAAAAAGAACACTGTGGTCTGACTGAAAAATAAGCAACAAATCTAATCTGGTCTCTGGCCTTGAATGCTGCCTACAAATCTTCTCCTGAGCTGGGAGCTGAAGGGCCCGCTGCCCTCCCAACCACCCTCCCCCAAGAGGTTTCTGTGTGTGTGTTCTCGGTTGGAGCCGAGCTCTGAGACCAGCGAACTGCTCTTATCTGAACAGAAACACACAGACTGTTCCTCCCGCCTGTCGTCAAAACTGCAACTATGTCTCGTGTGATGTGCTTAATGCTGTTAGAGTTTTTGGGACTTTATCATGGAGTGTCCTCAGGCAATCTTTGATAGACTCTCTTTTTGAATAACACAAATGATACCTATTGTGTCTTTCCTTTTTCCATATCTGATTGTGGTGGCGCGGTTTTATACTGCTGCGACTTCGTGCGCTCGTCCCTATCCTATGATGAATGTGCGTAATCATTAACGTTGTCTTTGTGCCCCGGTGCAATGTCAAGGTCAATAAAGATATATTCTATTCTTCTATTCTAGTTAACGTCAGTCTTTGAAGAGCAGGAACTGCATTTGTGAATTTTAAAATCTGGGTTCGTAGTAAGTTTTTTTTTTTTAAATGTTATCCTCCTCACTCTTTAATTAAGAAACTGTAGTGACCTAAAATCTGATATTGGTCTCATCCATATTAAGTTGGTCGCCCACCAGACTGGTCTAAAGGTCTTTTCTTTTCTTCCACTTTATGATAAGAGGCTCTGGGTCCTGCTGGTCAACATCAGGCCTTCAGTCTTGAGGAGCTTCTTCTTCTTATCAGCTCTAAACGGAGGCAGGGGCCACTGAAACACATGTACAATAAAGATAGTTTTACTTCAACACACCCGCACATACACACACACACGCACACACACACACACACACACACACACACGCACACACACACACAATTTTACCCTCACAATCACCATCTTCTAGGGGTGTAACGGTACAATAAAATCACATTTCGGTTCAGTTAATTTTCGGTACAAAAAAAGACAAAATAAAGACTTACAAAATGTTTATTTTGAAAATATGCCAAGTAAACAATACATTTGTACAAAAATAAATAAAAGTGACCCTTTTGGGTGGTATTTTAAATAAACGGCACTCTTTACAATAAATAAACTATACTAACAATAATAAAAATCTTAATAAATACAATAACAGCCAGAACCAGAACAATAAGCAGCAACAGACCGTTTACAATCTAACTAATCAAGTTTTAAGTTTTTGACCAAAAAGACCAACTTGTCCACATTTTCTGCTAAAAGCACAGATCTAGTTACAGTGAATATCTCCAGTGGTGGAGAAAATCATCTTAGTAACAAACGTAGCAGCAGCGTGGCTGTATTTGTCCTCATTACTCACAACAACCTCTTCTTGGACCTGCTCCCCCAGGTGGGACAGGTGCCTGGACAAGTTCAGAGTTCAGTCATCACAGACTTCTTAGCTGCAGGTGATCGGGTGGATTTCCATGAACAGGAAGAAGACTCAGCTGCTATCCCTGTCCCAGACTGGAAATAAAACACAAAAGAGGTTTAAAAAATGAGTTAAGATTATAACTTTAAATAGAAAAAAAGTTAATTAGTTAATAATAATAAAAGAACAATATCTCTTCTTGAATAATTCTTATGAGGTGGTTGAATCTCTTGGTCATCATCATCATCATCATCAGGGCTTTAATCAGCTCCAGGGCTTGTTGACAATATCAGTTTGAGCTTTTTCATAAAGTGCTGAACTTTTTGGCTGACGTGTTGACATGATGGATGTTGTAGCCGGGCTCAAGAACTTTAAAGTCAGCGCATCAACAACATTCAGACATAGATCCAGAGCTTTAAAAACTCCTACAGTTTGTGTTATTGCTCTAGACCGATCTAAATTACCTGAGGAAGGTTGTTTAAATGCTGCTGCTGTTAGCGGTGTTTGCAACAAGCTGCTTTTCTTGCTTGTAGAAGATGTTTTATGTTCAGATGATGTTGTTTCAAGAATGTTAACAAATCAGACGTGTTGTCTGCTGCAGATCCAATCTCCGTGAAACGTCGACTCACAGCTTTGGATTTGTTCACGTCTTTTAACAAAAAAGCCATAATGTTCCCAACCAGGAGACCGCAACGAGAGGCTAGGCTGCTAAATGCTACGTGTGCTGCAAGATAATAGCGCCGTGCTGAAACACGCCTAGGAATTTTTGTTCCGCAGCGCATAATCTCCCGTTGAAAAAATTTAATGAGTGAAAAAATAACTGAAACGGTACGCAGGTGGACCGAACGTGCCGTAGCGAAACGGTTCAGTACACTGATGTGTACCGTTACACCCCTACCATCTTCTGTCTGCATATACAGTAACACCAAGATATTACTACAAAAAACAATTTTAAAGGCAGAAAAAAAATTCAAGTTATTCTGTTCTGAACAAAGGACCGCCTGTGATAAAAGTTATTTTTTAATATCAATCATTCAAATTTAACAAAGTTAATTAACAGCAAAATCACCCTTCCAGTGTCAACCTTTAGGAGTTTTACCGCTGTTGTGACAATTTATAAAAATTATTTTTACGCCGTATGTCCTTCCTGACGCAACCACAGACTTCTGTGTGAAGCAGAGAGCTGCTTTCTAGGGCTCACGGAGGAACAGATGATGGGGGTTAAAGCTCCACTGACATGTTGTTACAAATTTGCATAAAATTGCACAAAATATATATGTTTTATCATTCAACTATGTCCGTTTTTGCAAACAAACTTATAAATATATTTAATTTTGATTTAAAATTATTCTAAACTTCGCGCCGTGTTTATTCATGGGAAATCTGATTATGTGCCTTACTCCATATGCCACTTTGCCTCTATACCAACATCAACTACCTCATACATATACTGTGTACATTAACTCATATGCTGCTGTGCCACTCTTTGCAAATGTCAATGCTAGAACCTTCAGTTTATTTTATAGATATACTTTTTATACTACTATGAAAAAACTCAGGACAGTATTACACTTTTATTATTTCATTTTATGCTTATGTTCATTGGGTGTTTGGTGTTTTAGGGGTGTTTGGTGTTTCAGTGTTGGTGTAAATTTTCATACTTTTATACTACTATGAAAAAACTCAGGACAGTGTTACACTTTTACTATTTTATGCTTATGTTTATTAAATGTTTTAGTGTTTAGTGTTTAGATCAGGGGTGTTCAGACTTTTTCAGCATGCAAACTACTTTTGAAGTGATCAAGTCAAAGTGATCTACCTACTACTGTATAAGGCCCCGTTTACACGAAAACAACCTGTGGAAACATTTGTAATTTTTCAATGTTTATTGGGTGTAACAAACAAAAAATAAGCTGGTTTACATGAAAAATGCTGTAGTTTTCATGTCAGTCGGGTTGCCAGATAAGAAATTATGAACTATAGTACTGTGGCTTTCAGATGATAGTATTTTGACCTAAACTGTTGTGTTTGCTGAGTAAAGATGTTCTAAGATTCAATTCAGTTTATTTATATAGCGTCAATTCACAAAAGAAGTAATCTCAGGGCACTGAACAGAAACATTTATACAAAATAATAATTTAACAGAAACATTCATAGATAAAATAATAATTTAACACTATTTGTCTGGGAAGCAGACTGCTTTGAATTTAACTCCATTGCAGAACTCTCATCTTGAGCAAGATGAAGTTTGTCTTGTGTTTTTTGAACATGTGCTCAGAAAAGGAGGTGGTAAATAAGGCATTTAAATTTTTTTTATCTGGCAACCCTGGGCTTAGCTGCATTCATCGTGCATGCAGCGACTGCATGATCACAGTTACGTCCAAACTGGCGAATAACGTCTCTTTGGACCCTGGATTTTATTAGTTTTGCTCCTGCATGCTGAAAAAGGATGAGTAGCAGAAAAACACTCAGCTATTTAAATCGTTGTTAGTGCAGAAAAACTTTGGACTGCAGCCGTCTGTATGTGCAACTTCACACACGGAGAATTTCACACCTTTGGGGGTGGGGGAGCGGGGATGGGGTTTCCCGGAGGAGCTGGTTTGAGAGAATGAGGGCTGTGAATGGCTGCCCTGTATGTCAATCAAGTTACAGGATGTTTGATAGGCTGACAAATATTATTTTTTAATGTCACACTGCGATCTACCAGTACTACCCCCGAGATCTACCAGTAGATCACGATCTACCTAATGAGCACCCCTGGTTTAGATGGTTACTGTTGCACCGAGGGACTGAGAGAAACGCAATTTCAATCCTGTGTATGTCCTGTACATATTGCAGTTCTGACAATAAAAGTGACTTTGACTTTTGACTTTGATGCGAATGCAACATCTGTGACGTAAAGGCAGGCAGAGGGCTCCGGTTATGCATTTACATATAAGGACAGACAATTTAAAACCCGACGAATTTAGAAGAATAGAAGAAGAAGAATATATCTTTATTGACATACAGTATTTGCACCAAGGTATAAAACATTGCAATTGGCGCGCGCACCATCCTAAGAGGGACGTATGCATGGAAAGCCGCAGCAATAATTAAATCGCGCCGCCAGACAATCAGATATGGAAAAAAAGGAACATACAGTCGGATAATCATTGGCATTCAAAAAATAATCTATCACATTTTGTCTTAGGACATTCTATGATAAAGTCAAAAAACTTCCAGCTTAGCACGGATAAAGACAAAGACATGTTGCATTTTGGTGGCAAAGCAGGGAGATAGTCTGTGAGTAATCATTTCAGATAAGCACAGTCTGCAGATGGGCTCAGCTCGGCTCCATCTGAATGCACACAGAGACCTCTGGGGGGGGGCGACAGTTTTTCAACAGCTTCAGACTCCAGGAGAAGTTTTGCAGTCAGCCTTTTTCAAGGTTGCTTGAGTCCCGATTAGATTAGTTGCTTTATTTATTTTCAGGGCAGGCTACAGTGTACTCTGACTGCAGCCTTGAAGTCCAGGTGCCGTCTGGGTCCAAATCGCCGAATCATGTGAGGTTCCGAGCTACAAATCCCCGTCTGCCCCCTGATGTAGCCCGGGCTGTAAACGAGTCCCAAAACGCACTGCAGGTCCGCGGCTGTCCACCACTGTTCCCATCGTGCGATTCAGCTCGAACAACAGCTGGTTCATTGAGGTCATAGCCCGGATCAAAGAATCTTGTTGAGCAGGAAGTTTCGCCAGCGCGTTGATCGCCGCGGTAGTCCTCCTCAGCTTCCAGTAGCAGAACCTTCCGCCTAAGCCAAAAAGCAGAGCAGCTGCTACCAAAATTCCAATTATCCACAGATCTTCCACGTCTTCGACAGAAAGAACGGTCAGACACATTAACTTCCACTCTCCCCAAGAGTCCATAATGTAGCCAACCGCATGCGTGTCGAGGGGGCACGCCGGTTCTCCTGGTCCGGAGCGCTTAGTGGAAAAAAAATTATCGATAGAAAAGATAGCCCACGCAATTAAATTCATTTCAAAATTGCTTCGAGTGAGCACTGAAGAGTTGCAGATGAGACAAAAATGCAAAAGCAGAGAGGAGGAAAACTTTAGGGCAGGAGAGGAGCAGAAAGAGAAGCAACTTGCTTCGCCAAGAGCCGGAAGTTTCGGTTATTTTTTCACTCATTAAATGTTTTTAACGGGAGAATATATGCGCGCGGAACTAAAAATGCCTAGGCGTGTTTCAGCACGGCACTATTATTTGTTGCATAGCCCCCCTTGCAGCACGAGGAGGAGGAGTAGCAGTGTAGCATGCTAACAACTATGGCTACAAACAAGCCGGAGCTTGAAGACCCTCCCAGCTCGTTGCGCTCGCCTGTTTGGGAACATTTT
This sequence comes from Garcialebias charrua, assembly GCA_038048925.1. Classification (NCBI taxonomy): domain Eukaryota; kingdom Metazoa; phylum Chordata; class Actinopteri; order Cyprinodontiformes; family Rivulidae; genus Garcialebias; species Garcialebias charrua. Next base: position 24,691 of record JBBPBX010037130.1, on the reverse strand, counting down.
GGCTTTCCTGTTAAAACTCACGATGGGGAACGACAAGTCGACAAATCCAAAGCTGTGTGTCGTCATTGTTTCACCGAGGTTGGATACGTAGCAGGCAACACGTCTAACTTATTAACGCATTTGAAACGACATCATCCAAATGTGAACGTCTCATCCACAAGGAAGAAAAGCAGCCTGGTTCAAACACCGATAACAGCAGCATTTAAACAGCCTTTATCAGGTCAGTCAGATCGCTTCAAATCAATAACACAAGCTGTTGGAGTGTTTATCGCGCTGGATCTACGTCCCTATTCTGTTGTTGAATGCACCGGCTTTAAACACATGATTAAAGTTCTTGAGCCCCGCTACAACATCCCATCACGTCAACACTTTAGCCAAAAAGTTGTGCCAGCGCTTTATGAAAAAGCTAAAAGTGAAATAGTAAACAAGCTATCGAGTGTGCCAGCTGTGTCTCTCACCACGGATGGATGGACATCACGTGCAACAGAAAGTTATTTAACTCTAACTGTACATTATATTACACCAGAGTGGGAGATGATGAGTCACGTTTTGCAAACGAGGGCTGTTTATGAACAGCACACTAGCACAAATCTTGCTGAGCACCTGAAGGAGGCTGTGCATGAATGGAAGCTGGAGAGACCTGGGACTACAATTCCTGTTACAACTGACAACGCAAAAAACATCACCAATGCTGTAAAAGAAGCAGGGCTGGGTCCTCAGATAGGCTGTTTTGCACATACCATTAACTTGGCTTCCCAAAAGGCAACAAGCATTAATCAGGTGTCAAGATTATTGGGCAAAGTCAGGAAGGTTGTTGGATTTTTTCACAGAAGCACCACCGCTGCCCACATCCTGCAGTGTAAACAAGAAATGCTCAATATTCCAAAGCATGCACTCATTCAAGATGTCCCCACCCGCTGGAACTCCAGTTATGACATGATTGAAAGATATCTGGAGCAACAAGCAGCCATATATTCTGCACTAACAGAAAAAACTCTCAAAAACAAAGATGTTTACACCCTCAGTGAGGAGGAGGTGGCAATGGCAGAGGAACTGATCGAGGTTCTTAAACCTCTAAAAACAATCACAACGCTGATGAGCACTGAAACAAGAGCTTCTGTGTCAATGATACTCCCCCTGAAAGCCACTGTTCTCCACTCCATGGGACCAAAACAAGAAGACAGTCCAGTTGTGAGAGATGTGAAGGTTGCTGTCACACAAAACTTGGAGGACAGATACTCCATGATCTATGACTTTTTGCATAAGTGCACAGCCCTGGACCCCAGATTTAAAGCCCTGCCACATATGGATGACGATGAGCGAGAGAGGATCTTCAACCACCTCATAACTGAAATGATGACCATACAAGAAGAGGTATGTTTATTGTATTATGATCTAATTAACTTTATACATTTAAAAATATAATCTTATTTAAAAAAAATAACCTCTTTGCAGTCTGCGGATGTCACCGAGATAGCAGCTGAGCCATCTTCCTCTTCAGGGAAATCATCTCCCCCTCCAACTAAGAAATCTGCAATGACTGAACTCTTTGGTGAACTTTTCCAGGGACAGGTGGAAAGTAGCAAGTCCCTTTTGGAGCAGGTCCAAGAAGAAGTTCGTGAGTACAGAGCTTCAGGGTGCCCTTCACTTGAAGCTGACCCTCTTCTTTGGTGGAAAGACAAATACAGACACACTGCAAAATTAGCAAAGCACTACCTCTCTATTCCTGCTACCTCTGTTGCTAGTGAGCGAGTTTTCTCCACCGCTGGAGATATTGTCACTGCAACCAGATCTATGCTTTTGGCAGAAAATGTGGGCAAATTGATCTTTTTGGCCAAAAACTTGAAACTTGATTAGATTTTTTTTTTTAAAGGCGTTCAATACAGAAACAACTGGACTTTATTTGTAACAGAAGACGTTTCGCTTCTCATCCGAGGACCTTCCTCAATTCTCCTCGGATGAGAAGCAAAACGTCTTCTGATACAAATAAAGTCCAGTTGTTTCTGTATTGAATGCCTTTTTTTGATTTAAAGACCGTGTAAAGTGAAATTAAATGTGTGTTTTTATTTTGTCACACGGCATAAATGTGTTATTAATCACCCATATAAATCTGACTGATTAAAAACATTGATTTCCTTACTCTGATGCATGCTCAATAATCCAGGTAGAAAAATCTAAAAAAGCTAAGTCTGGTCCTCTGGACATTCAAAAAATAAAACAAAACAAAGCAAAAAAAAATGTAGAAACGTTTCGTCTTTCGTCCGAAAGACTTCCTCAGTCTGAGTTGCTGTATTCAGCTCAGTCTTATAAATAGCACCCTCTCACAGTGTTGCACAACCAGTTGGCTGATGACAGCCTGAAACCAGTTGCTCACATGATCAAGGAGGGCCATCAGCCTAACAATGGATCATTAGCACCCTGATGGTTGTTTGCTATTCACAGAGGGCTGAGTGATACTAGCAAGCCATCAGGTGAAAAGAAGGAACCCAGACCCAGACCAGTGGTCATTCCGTATGTTGCGGGAGTTTCAGAGACATTGAGACGTTTATTCTCTAAACACAACGTCCCAGTGGCTTTTAAACCCCAAAATACATTACGGCAAAGACTGGTTCATCCCAAAGATCCAGTCCCCCGGCACAAACAGAGTAATATTGTGTATGCTGTTCAGTGTCAGGAGGGCTGTGATCAGTCTTACATTGGGGAAACTAAACAGCCACTGGCCAAAAGGATGGCCCAGCACAGAAGATCAACAGCATCAGGTCAGGACTCTGCGGTCTACACTCATCTCCAGGCCAGCGGTCACTCTTTCAAGGATGAAGATGTTCACATCCTTGATAGAGAGGAACGATGGTTTGAGAGAGGAGTAAAGGAGGCCATCTTTGTGAAAAGAAACCGTCCATCATTAAACCGGGGTGGAGGCCTCCGGGTTCAACTGTCTCCCTCTTACAATGCTGTGATTGCTAGTATCACTCAGCCCTCTGTGAATAGCAAACAACCATCAGGGTGCTAATGATCCATTGTTAGGCTGATGGCCCTCCTTGATCATGTGAGCAACTGGTTTCAGGCTGTCATCAGCCAACTGGTTGTGCAACACTGTGAGAGGGTGCTATTTATAAGACTGAGCTGAATACAGCAACTCAGACTGAGGAAGTCTTTCGGACGAAAGACGAAACGTTTCTACATTTTTTTTGCTTTGTTTTGTTTTATTTTTTGAATGTCCAGAGGACCAGACTTAGCTTTTTTAGATTGATTTCCTTATAAAATTAAGTCTCAAAAATCATGAAAAAACATGATTTTGCCTTGCCCTGGAATGCTGGGGGCGTGTCAGCGCGTGGGCGTGGTTTCAGCGCAGTACTGCGCTCATGTCCTGCCCCTGCCCTGAGCGAGAGGCAGACAAGGAGCAGCAGTAAACCTGCTCTGTTTTTATCTGAGTTCTGGCCGGTCACCTCGCATGCGGGGTCTGTGTTGGTGATTAAAAAGAGTAATCACGTTGATAAGTTATCTCATCTGTGTCAGCGGAGTCACGGCGCTCTCACACACACACACACGCGCGCGGGGGGGCGCGGATGTGAAAACAGGTGCAGGTCGCTCCAGCAGCAAAAGACAGAGGGCTGCGCAGCGGTTTTCTGTGTTTATATGTTCATGAAAACTTTAAAAAAATAAATTAAAAACAGGGAGCGCTTCTCCTTCAGCCCACACAGCAGACCTGCACACCAGGAAATATTTAGAACCTGGTGCAGCCTCGTTGGACATGACTTTAGTTCACTCGTGACAAGTTCATTCATTCCTCCTCCGGAGGAGGAAGCGAATGGTGACAGCTTCAAGTGATCACTTGACTTTTGGCAAAAAAAAAAAAAAAGAAATGTCACAATGGAGCGGATACAGTGACGTCCATGCGTAAAAGGAGTGAGAGTACAGGAGGGAGACGGTCGGTAGCATAGATATAATAAACACTAGATAAGCTGAGGCGGAGTCACCGGCGTCGTCAAGCGGCAGCCATCTTGCCACAGACAGCAACATTAGCTGCAGCTGTGGAAACCGTATGGAGGTGAGGGATTTATACAAACAAAAATATGCTTAACTTGCTGTAATCTTGACGGATTTACAAACAGTTTATTTTTTTAAAAACGTTATTAACGTGGCTATGATTTCTTTGGTAATCAGACAGCAGTTTCGTCTTTTTTAAAAGGTTTTATTCGTGTTTTGGGTGTCACACTCATCGAGAATCTAGAATTTAAATTCTGTTTTTATTACACCAATAACTATTTTATAACAAACTAATCTTTTGTCTAAATGACTGTCTTGATCATGACTGTATTTATTAGCAGACTATTAACAAGAGCCTTTGATTAAGGGCTAGCTAGTATTCCAAATATTTCCCCAGCATTCTTAGATCACTAGGAGCTCTTTGTTTTTAACTGAACTAAAGCTGCACATGATTTCCAAGCGGTTTGGTATGTTCAAAACTAATTACTGCTTTGTGTTTTACAGAAATACTCTTTGACAAGATGCCTGACTTTTGTGCAGCCTATGGATGCTCCAATAGACGTAATAATTTGCGTTTACAGAGTGGCAACATGAGACAGAAGCTCACCAAGGCAGTCCTTTTTAAAGGGCATTAGCTCCAAAAACACAAAGATTTTAACACTGGACTCTGTGTCATCAAACGGGTTATTCACTAAACTCTCGGTCATGTGCTCATTCTGTTTGCACTACTCATATTTGCACTAATGTTTGTATTACATCACTGCCTATAGTCATAATACTGTTTACATTCTCTGTTTACATACTACTGTTTACATTCAATGTTTACATTTATTAATACTATTTACATTTATTACTACTGCTTACATTTATTACTACTGTTTACATTTACACTACTTTTATATCTACACCACTGCTGATACACATACAGTATTCTTTGACTATTCATTCATTCATTCATTCAACCTTTATTTATACAGGCTAGCCTCGTTGAGTCACGGGACTCATTTACAAGAGGGACCTGTCTCACTCACACCAAACAAACTAATAATAAATAATAATAATAATAATAAACTAGCCTTATTTAAAGGACAACACCCACCATGTTTTCAAATTTCACCGGCATTAATAAGTAGTTTTGACTTTAGAAATAAAACAGCAAAGTTTTTTTGGTATTGTAGAGTAATAACGCTAACTGTGTTATTTCATGATTTTCATGAGATTTTAGCACCAGATCCCAAGTACTCTTGGCTGCAGACTCCGGATGACGGCGGTGTCAGTCCCGGAAGTGGTGTTATTGCACTCCGGAAATGAAGGGGGCGCTAGTGGCGCTATTGGGGGCGCTAGTGGCGCCATTAAAACACGCACCAACAACAAAATGAATGGAAATTAATATTTTAAAGGCACTAGTGGCGCTATTCTAAAAAAAAAATAATGGAAGTTAATATTTTAAAGGCGCTAGTGGTGCTAATTAATATTTTAAAGACAAATGTTTATGTTTATTAAATTTGTTCATTTTTTTGTGGTTTTACAAACATCTCTGTCCCCTTAAGATTATAACAACTTTGTCTTTTAACAAAATGCATTTGGATATTTAAAGGTAATGCATTATTTAATCATGGAACTTCAATAACTTCAGTTGATAAAATAATGTACAAATGTACATTAGGAACACCATCCATTAATTATCATACATGCACGCTTATCCCTATTACAATTTTTTTTAATGGAAATTAATATTTTAAAGACAAATACATTACATTAGGAACACATTTATCCATCCATTAATTATCATACACACACGCTTATCCCTATACTGTAGTGGGTTTACCACAGCTGCATTCCAAAAACTATAATATGCTTGGTTGCAGGTGAGCTCAAATATTATCGTTGTTTACCATAATGTGTCATTGGAAACTTCATAAACTGCACTCAAATATCCAATTGTTTCAAAACCCAAAGGGATTAATTAACACTCAGAGGAAGTAGTTTTTAGAACGTTTGACAAGAAATGATCTTCAGTAGTCGGGTCCCGGCAGTAGACGTTGCAAGAATGGTTCACTGGATGAATAAATTTGATTCTATATGAAAACATTTTTGAAGTCAGTGGATACATAAATTAAGCCTGTGTGTAAATTGCAAGTCTTCAGTTCAGCCAATCAGCAATTTGCGCCTCCATCCCAGCATATTGGTGTTGGTCTACTCAGATTACCCTTCATAAAGTCCGGCTTGATGTGAACAACTGCTCCTCACCTGAGTTTCCATCACCTCCACTCGGTGTCCACCGTCGCTGAGCATACCTTTCATTTTTGCATTTATTGTTTGTAGATGTTTGTAACTGAACATCTTTCTGTATGTGGTTGCTTGATTAAAAAAAGAACTATTAATTCTAAACATAAACAACCTAACCTAGCCATATTTGTTTTTTAAAGAAAACGCGTATTGATTCCAGTCATTGTTCAAAAAGTATATTAAACATTGAATGCACACATATACAAACATTTTAAAAAATGAAAATCAACAGATATACAACAAAAGGGACACTCAAAAATGTACATACTGTTTAAAGAACACAATGTGAAAAACAAAACGATGACTAAACAACTCAAAAGGCTAGCTAATGTACTTCAGCAGAACAGATTTAAAAAAAAAGACATGTCACCAAAAATGAACAACAAATTTGTGACAACTTCAATGTGTGAACAACACTGTAAAACAACTAATATTTACAAGCTGAGAGAAGAGACACACACACACACACACACACACACACACACACACACACACACAACTTCGAGAAGCGCTACTTGCTTCTTTAATTTATAGTAGTGATTATGAAAATAGCGCCCCCTTCACTTCCGGAATGCATTACTACAACTTCCGGGACTGACACTGTCCGTCTGCAGACGGGAGCGATCATGAAAACAGCGCCCCCTTCAGTTCCGGAATGCAATAGCACCACTTCCGGGACTGACACCGCCGTCATCCGCAGTCTGCAGCCAAGACCCTCTCCCAGATCCGGCAAACTCTGCCCCTCTCCATATATGGGGCATTCCACGTCACGAAAGTGACCGCCCCCCTGAATGCATGCATATGGCTCTGTGCATCACCGTGCTGACTTCATGCTCCATCGCGTTGCAGTGTTTTGTGTTCAAAACACTTTAAATTGGAAGACTACGAGTCAGCAATGATGCAGGCATTTGGATTTAAGGGGAAAAGAGGTACCAGACTGAAGGAAGACGCTGTGCCAACTGTCCATGCAGTTCCACCGTGCACCGGACCTAGAAAACTGGAGTCATCTCCCTCCGAGGACCGACCACTGAAGAAGGCCTGCACCTCCACAGTCGTGAGAAAACGGGAGGTATTTCGGGTAAGACTTTGCTCAATTTAACATCAGAACAGAATGAATAATAGAGCAGGCTTTTAAATGTACCGTAGTTTGGTAATATTCACGCCACTTTTTCGTGAAAATCTGTGTCGCAAGTCTGTGGCTAGTTAGCAAAACGCTAATGCTAGTTAGCATAATGCTAATGCTAGTTAGCATAACAGTCTTCGTTTTTCTCTCGGCATTACATTGCACTGAAATAATAAACATCCCCCAATGTCTTAGTTAGGCACAAACGTAACTGTGAAGTGTGTACAACTCTACAGTGATTAATAAAAAATATTAAAACAAAAATGACTGGTTATGACAGTGTGGCAAAGTCGGAATGTAAGATCAATTGCAGGTGGACAAGGCAATGTTTGGTGAACTTCTTTTAAACCTAAAGCAGAAGTTATGTTATTGGCAACTTTTTTACATTTGTTATTGCTATTTTTAAACATTTGCAATAGTGTAATGACATGAAACTGGTGAAAAATAACAAGAAATGATCATTTTAGTCATACTCATTATTGTCTTTGATTAATTTGTTTTTCCTACATTAAAATGTCCATCACTGTGGCCATAATGATTTTGTAGCCAACATATTGGGTGTTAAATTGCACAGGGAAAACATGTCCACATATGTCATAAGTGCAGGAATGCAAAGCACACTGATTGACTGCCAGTTAGCTGCACTAAACCTGTGTTGGAATGCAATCTCTCTTAGTTGTTAATTTATTTCAGTAATGCTAATGATCTATTGTTACAATTCCTTTTTCATTTATTTTGTATCTGTACTCTGATACAGATACTAAGTGAGTCCAGAGAAATGTTTGAATCCAGAGAAGTACCTGTCACACCTGATGAGGAGGTGGGAGTAGGGTTGCCAACCGTCCCTTGAAAAACGGAATCGTTCCGTATTTGGAAACAAAAGTACGTGTCCCTTATTGATCTATTACGGGACGCACTTTGTCCCGTAATATCGTGAGAATCAAAACTATTCTGTCAACGTCAATGGAGTTGATACATAATGATGCGCTTTTATGTCAATTATTACGGTAAGAAGCCGCTCTGCTCTGTGACCAATGAGCTGACAGCCTTTTACACACGTGATTGAAACTACAGAATCCGGCTCATCTCATTGGTCCAGTCTTGGCTGTTTACGGAAGACACGGCAGCGACAGGATTTGAAGAAGAAGCAGCTTATGGACGCGAGCGGCAAACATTCAGGGGATTTAAACAGTGAACATAGATCACCTTCGAGCCTGACTACTCCCCCCAGGAAAAAAAAGAAACGGCTGCAAAAATACAGAGTCGAGTGGGAAAAGGAAGTGGCTGGAACGCGTGAATGATAATGGCTACAAAGCGAACTGTACTGTCTGCAAGCGTACTTTTTCTGTAGCCCACGGTGGACAGTGTGATGTGAAACAGCATGCTTCTGCAGTTGGACACATAAGAAACGTGAAAGACAACAAAACCAGGAGAACCCTTGACCAATTTGTTCTGCACCGGGCAACACCAGAGGCAGATATGGTATGTAAAAAAAAAAAACTGCCATCAGTTCTGTCCAGAAGTGGTTTGACTTCTCAGAGGAAAACTGGCTCTTTCACCTTCAGCCCCTCTCTCTGGCATCTGGAAAAATATCCTTTGAGGAAGTGGAGAAGATCACTGAAAGTCTTCACCTGGTTGGCAGGTAAAAATTCAATAATTTCCAGTGTAGTGGTGAACCATGTTTAATTATTGATAGTTATAAACAAAAGTGTACAATTGACACGTACAAATAAATACATAATTGTGAATTTACTTTACACTATGCAAACATACAACCTTGTCCATCTTTAAAAAAACACAGTTCATATAGGTAAATTAATAAATACATTTCAAAATGTAGTTTAAATACAATGCTAAATTATAAATATAAACAATACACGTTTTTCCATTTATTTATCACTACATAACCTAGGCTATGTATCACTAATGAACTTTAACACCTTTTGGCAGGCTGAACATGTCTATGGATGAGCTGTATGAGGAATGTGTGACTGCAAACAGCCTGATAGACCACCTCACCACCTCACCTCAGGAGAAAGAAAGGTGGCAGTCCCAGGGAACAGCAGAGAAGTGGATGCAAGTTCTTCAGGCAGCTGACCTCCCCAACATCCAGGCTGTTGTATCCTTTGTCCTCAGCATCCCATCTTCCACTGGGTTTGTGGAAAGGATTTTCTCTTTCATGAAAAGTAAGTGGACTGATGTGCGAAACAAATGTTCTACTGAACTAATTAGAAGTGAGCTCATTGTCAGTCTAAATTATGAAATGTCTTGCTCACAAATTTACTACAAACTTTATTTGCACGTTGCACTAAATGCACTATTACAGAATGTTCGTATTGATTTTTTGTTATTTAATACTGTTTTAAGTTATTAAGCAGGACAGAGGTCTGTTTAAGAAAGATACATAATTTTCAAAAGATATGTTTGTTTCTGGCAATTCTATTTGCACTAAAAATAAATGGTTAATTGTGTAATAATTTGTTTATACATATTTTTATAATTCAAAAACACGTATCCAAATGAATTCAGGTTGATTTCAAAGTGAGGAGGGGCAGGCAGGGTGTTTGTGTGTGTGTGTGTGGGGGGGGTTAAATGGGGTGACCAGCCCTGCCGAGAGGTGTCCCTTATTTATTTATCAAGGAGTTGGCAACCCTAGTGGAGCAATCAGCGGGGAAGAACCTTTTCCATCTCCCTTGCCCCCGGACTGTGTCTGTAGCTGTGCAGGTGTTTGGACCTGAATTGAGTTCTCCCAGACCATCATATAGGAGAAAAGGTTTGTATGTTCTATTTGGTCTTAAGTAGAGAAGTACATGAAATATTTTGTTTATTTATGTTACGGGTGCAACATTCTAAAAAAAAATCATGGTTTGAAACTTGAGTTTCAACGCAGCTTAGGTGGAGTAGTTGAAAACGGATGCACTGAGCATTCAACACAATTCATCTTGAGTATATATATATATATATATATATATATATATATATATATATATATATATATATTATATATATATATACTGTATCCAGACATTTCACAGCTTACACAATGTAGCTTCTTTTCCAGGGGGACCCGAGATTCTGGAATGATCCAGTCTTGTAACCTCTATTTGTTTTTCTTTAAAGCTAATCAGACACAAATGGTGACACATGACAAGGCAGTGCAGTGCGACCTCCTCCCAGCCATGTCTACTCCTACTCCTGTACGACGCCTGTCCGAAAACACCAGACATCCACATTGGAAGCATGTCACAGCCTCATTCTACGTTTCGCACCAAAGCATACAGGATTCGGGTATCTGGCAATGATGAGCAGGTACATAATCAACTTAATGATTTTCCCTTAAATGTGATTCATGGTTTATTCTAATTTACATGAATTGTTTTAACAGCTCACTCTTTTTGACAGATTATTTCTTGCAGCACTGCACTACAATGAAAATGCACATCGCTTGCAAGCAGTGACAGCTGATGGAAGGCCACGCTTCTCCTTGACCTTTCCAAAGAGCAAGAAGGGTGGTCATTCAGTGCGCAAGGAAAAATGCCCTGCGAGCTACGGTATGCCCCACTATTAAACATGGATGTCTAAAAAAGGTTAAGTCTGAAAAAAGAAAGCAAAAAAAAAATGGGGAAACGTTTCGTCTTTTGTCCGAAAGATATCCTCAGTCTGATTTGCTGTATTCAGCTCAGTCTTATACAGGTGGTCCCCGAATTACGAGCGCTCTGATCTACGAGGTTCCAGACTTACGAGCTGGCGAATTTTTGGAAAAAACGCAAAAAATACTGAGTTTTCATGTGTTTTTTCACCACAGTTAGTTAGCTAAACATATGGACACACGTTTCCGATCATTTTTATGCACTCATAAGCAGTTTTTTGATGAAAAACGAGTGTTTGTAGTCGCGCTAGCGAAACCGTTCCAATTTACGAGCGAAATTCCGGACTTACGAGAGACATGGCAACCGTTCCAAATTACGAGATTTCCGGTTTACGAGCGCCTCGTTGTAACGGATCTCGCTCGTAAATCGGGGACTACCTGTAAATTGCACCTTCTCACTGCTCTCAGCTGGTTTCAGGCTGTCATCAGCCAACTGGTTGATCCACTGTGAGAAGGTGCTATTTATAAGACTGAGCTGAATACAGCAAGTCAGACTGAGGAAGTCTTTCGGACAAAAGATGAAACGTTTCCCCATTTTTTTTTTGCTTTCTTTTCTTTTTTGAATGTCCAGAGGACCAGACTTAACCTTTTTTAGATTTACCTGGATTATTGAGCATGCATCAGGGTAAACATGGCTGTGATAAAAAAACAACTGCTAATTATGAAATGTTGATTATCTACTAATCACTTGCATTTTTAGGTACAAAGTTTTGCAAAAAGAAATTGCTCAAACAGCTGCTTGTGATGTTTTTAGGGAAATGAATGTGTGCTGCTGTTGTATCAATTTTCTGTCAAACTCAGGTCTTATAGGGGCGCTAACCTGAGACATGCATACTGGCAGCCTTCATGGACCCATGTTTCAGAAGGAAGATGAACGTTGATATAAATGTCATTAACATAATATTGAAACAAAACATATATTGTTAAAAAAATGTTTTAAGTCATTAGTATTTAACAGTCAACACTTAGTAAATGAGTATTCTGTGACACTGACGGAACCTTTTCTGGACTGTAGAACGCATTAGCTTGCATTATTCACTGTAAGTGAGCAGAGTCTATCAGAAAATCAGAAATAGTTAAATACATGTATATACTGTATTTGGCTCTGAGAAATTACTACATACTGTACTTTCAATACAATGACAAGCTTTTTACATTCAGTTATAGGTGTTCAACAATAGCATAACAGATCAGACATCTCGTAACATCTATTAAACAGTGCAATACTAAACAAATTAAAATTAAACAGGAATTAATTAATTAATTGTTTAATTTATTAACAATTACACATTGCATGGTTGATATTGCTGCTGCTTCTGTAGAGTGCATGGTCACGTGATTGTGTATATATTTTTCTTTACAGAGTACACCACAAAGGTTGTGCACAGGCTGTTCGAAGCATACGCAGAGTCCAATGGAGTTGAAGAGTTCCATACAAGATGTTGTACAGAACGTACGCCCAACACTTGCAGCTGGGATGGAGAGACCCAACATGGCTGATGCAATCGCAGCTTACTGTTCTTGGTTTCAGCTATAGTCTAACAATTTTTGAATGGCACGGCAGTTAGTCAAAAATTAATGCTGAGTAACAGAAATAAATGAATAGACCTTCAACTGTGGTTGCAGAATTTATTTACACACTAGAAAATTCGTAACAGTTTCTGTACATGAAGCGGTGGTATATATACAGTATTGTTTACAGCTCTGGAAGTCGAAAACCTGTGTAAGCATCACTTGGGAAAGTTTGTCTAATCTTCATGACAACACAGGATGGAAGGACAACGCGTATCTTCTTGCCCAAGTAGTGCCAGATCCATCACAGCGCAGTTACTGCACAGACACCTTGTAAGAAGAAAAAAAAAATATATGAATACATGTAATTCACAAATAATATATATAAATATATATATAAATATATATATATAAATATATATATATAAATATATATATAAATATATATATAATATATATATATAATATATATATATATATATGTATGTATATATATATATATATATATATATAACATATTTAGAAATATGTAAAACGATCAGTTATAGTGGGGGAACAATCAATAGTTTCATAACAGCCCTACAGTAATTTCTATTAATTTGTTATTATTTTACATTTGTACAGTTAACAAGCACAACTTTATAAGGTTGACAATAACAACTTCAGATTTTGATTGAAAAGAAGATAAGCTAATAGTCCCTTTTCCTCCTGTTTTTGGATAGTAGCTTATCAGCTCTCACACACATTCACACACCCAAACGCTGTTTGTTTTTGCTCCTCCATCCTTACATCTGAGCGTGCCCCTTGTAGCAGTGGACACACAGAGTGTAATCCCTCACTCCCTTCAAATCATCGCGATTTTGTTTTTATCTTTTTATTTATCGCTGTGGAGTTGTAAGGTAAACACAATTTAGCATCACTCCGACAGTAGTGCGGGTGTGGGCGCGGGGGGAGGGGGTGTATTTCCGTAAGGTAATGCAGAGAAAAAAAGAGGGAACAGATGGACAAAAACGTTTTATAGGCAAATGGTCCTTACAATCCATTTTTTGTTTACTCAAATAAATAATTTTTGTTTGAAAAAGGCTACTGGAACATAGTTTACCAGTCCGTGTTTTCAATCCGAGAAGGTGCGTTCTCTGATGACTCTTCTGCACGGGGAGCTGCCTCTTGCCTTCTTCGTGGTTCATACATGTACGGTAAAGGTCCTTGCTGATCAATAATTTCAGTCTGGACATCTACATCTTGTTCTCCATCACTTGCAGATAAATCATTAAAAATATTGTCTAAGTCACTGGAACTTCCACTGAAATCCTCATCACTCTCATAAGCCGCCGCCATCGTGAACTGACTTCTGCCTTTTGGGAGGAGCCTTTTTTTACGTGAATCACGAGTTCGGCAATGTTCGGAGGGGTTTCCGGAAAACTCCGGCAATACGTTGTTGTTGTTGTTGTTTTTTTCCGCTTGCCTGGCCCAAATGCAAAAATGAAAATAGAAATCATATTCTACTACAGTAATTCTCCAATATGGTGAATTGTTACTGTCACAATGGGTGTTGTCCTTTAATGAAAAGTGCATTATAAATTAAATTCATTATTATTAATATTATCATTAAATGTGGAGGATTTACCTGCAGTTACCTTTGTACAGATGAACATGTGGTACTTCCTGCTTATCACTGTTGTATTCAGCTGCTCATGAGGTCGGCCGCAGGGCTTCATCCATCTTTTACATTTTCCTGACTCCGTTTAGGTTTTGGAAATGGAATAAACTGTATTCCACCCAGGGGTGCCCAACCCTCGTCCATGAGGAACACCATCCTGCTTGTTTTAATTGTCTCTCTGCTCAAATCAAAAAAATGTTCAATACAAATACAGTATTCTCTGCTCAAACACACCTGCTTTTAACAAATGGGTGATTTACATGCTTCTGCAGAACATGAAAAAAGAAATTTAGTCACTGAATCAGGTGTGTTGGTTCAGGGAAACAATTAAAAACATGAAGGATGGTGTTCCTCAAGGACCAGAGTTAAGAATCACTGCTCTAAAACACGGCTATTCAACTAAACTGCTCAGAGGGGCACAGTTTCTGAGCAGCTCAGGGGCCGGACATACAGCAATTAAAGTCATTATGTAAATAAACCAAGTATTACAATGATCTGTTACCTTTTAAGTTTTTTTTTTTTGCACTGAATCATAAATGCAATAAACCAAACCCCAAACCCAGAACTGCCAAAAATGTATTTATTTATTTATATATTTTTTATCTTATTTTATTTTTCAGGGTTGCTGAGTTAAAATTTAGGGGTGCTTGAGCAACTCCAACAAGAGGCTAATATCGCCACTGTGTATGATATTGTATCTGTACATTTCTGAATGATCTTTGACTGCATGCATGCCCCTCAATACTGTAGATTAATGGTATGGTCATCATTACAAATTAATGTTTTAGTGGTTGCCGATGAAAGCAGCAGCTGCCACTGAGCCTGGTCTGCATGGTGTATTTTTGTGTGTGATATTAGAAAATAGAATATAAGGGACCATAGCAGCCATGTTTGAGCATTATTATTGAATAACGTGACCATGAGGAGCCCAGCCTCCCTCTACGCTGATGTTCCCTTGAGAAAGTGCAAATCATTTGTACAGCTTTCCTTCTAAAATCCTCCATGCCAATCAAGTTCTGGTTAATTAGCAATTTTATACATGTCTTCATATTATATATTTTTTCCCTTGGAAACCTGAGAGTATTTTACAAAATCCTTCAGGTCTAGTAATTTAATTCAGTTGTTGATTTGTGTTGCTGCTTAAATTTAAAGGGCTAATATTATTCAGGCTGTTTCTTTCCATGCAGTGCACCATCATTGCAGCATTTACAAGGATAAAAGTACAAGGGCACACACACACCAATATATTTGACAGCTACTTCTGGCAAAGCACTTAGCACTTAGGGTTACAGACAGTTTTGTCCAGTGTAAGCCTAGCCTTCTTTACATCTGCTCTCTTGTTCACACACACACACTGAAGGGTGGTTACAGTCAGTGACAGGATGCAAGCAAAGCCCTTTTTTTCCACTTCTTTCTCACTTCCCCTTTGCTTCCATTTGCCCTACACCATCATCCCGAGGTGCTCGGGGTTGGTGACAGGGGACCCTATGGGACGAAAGCCTGTTGAACACTGACATCTGACAGTTGACAGCATGTCCCGAAGGCACATCCACACTCAAACACACACATAACACTCGTATCATTCACCGTTTCCCTTTGTTGTCATCTTTCGACTCGTTTTTTTCCTCTCTCTTTTACGTATTTTCTTTATCTTTCACTCTTTGCTTGCAACAGTTTTTTTAAATTCTTCCCTGGTTTTCAGACTTAAACCGCTGACCCAGTAGTTGGTTCTTCTGAGTTCCTCTCAAATCCCGGAGTTGACAGTTTACACTGAGGAGCTGAGCTGTTGTGACTGCTGCAGAGGCCTGGAGGTTTAATAGGACACAGATCACTTCCTTGGTCTACTGATGTGTAGAAGTTCTTGTTAGAGAATTATAGAACATGTATGCCCTAAGTGTTATGAGATACTCAGCTGAGATAATATCCTGGCCAAAGAGAACGGGAGGCAAGGTGATCACACCTAAAGGGGTTGATCTGCCAGAAAGTAGCATTACAGATGTTCAGGAAGACTATAAATAACTTGAGATCCCTCAAGCAGGCATACGGAGACGTCAGACACAGACAAAGAATAAGGTCCTGCAGGTCCTGAAGAGCATCATGAACAAAATCCTAGCCATCAACATTTACTGTACGCCAGTCATCGGATACCTGATACTGTTATTATTGTTATTTTTTTAATATCATGGGATTTTGTTTCTCCACATCTTACATGTGGATGCATTAAAAATAATCTGTATCTGTAAAACTAGTGAGAATTGCTCATAGAACAGGTACCCGGTACACAATAAATAATGTGAAAAGGACTATAAGAAGTTAACCATATTTTTGCTTAGATAAATCACACCACATAAGAACTACAAATAATCTAGAATCCCTCTTGTATGATAGAGCTTATGTATTCAAGAAATAATAATAATAATTTTGGCCAACACAGACAAGCAATTGTTTTTCATTCTTATTTTATATATTTATTTTCAATGTAAACATCAAAACCCTTACAGTAAGTGACCTTCTCCATTCCCCTGTACTCCTACCTCTGCAAATGGAATATGAATAATTAATAGTGGCTACATTTAGACAAGAGCTGTTAAAATATAAGCTGGTGTAGTATATCGGAAGGACATAAAACTGGAGGTCATAAATGTTGAGCAGCAGTTTTAGGCATGGCTGTGTATAAATCAAAGAGCAGCTTGCAGCACTGATTACAAAAAACCTACGGAGCATTACATCATGTTAAGACTAATGCAGGGACTTGCAGATTTTCTCAAGAGTTAAATGTAAAAAATAAAATACTTGTTTTAGATTTAAACTTTTTGGTGGATTCATTGTGTGAAGTTTGTCTGTTCTCCCTGTGCATGCATCTTTTTATCCCCTGGGGTATTTCAGTTTGCATAAACAAAGTAAAAACCTACATGTTAGATGAAGTGGTAACTAATTTGTCCCAAGGTGTGAGTGAACGTGTGGTTGTCCCATTTGTCTCTGTGTCCCTGGGCTAGACTGGTCACCTGTCCAAGGAGTACCCTGCCTCTATCGCAGTAATTGCTTAAGATAGGCACTAGCTCCCGGTCACCGAGAAAGGAAAAAAGTGGGAAAATAATGGCTGGATGGATGTTTATGCTATAGTATATTTTTAAACAATTATTTTCCGATGACGTCATTCAAGCTAACGCAAAACACATGTGACATCAAATGACTGCAAAAAATAAAATAAATTGATTCCTTGTGACAAATAGATTTATTGCAAAGTATAATAATGCTTTTCTTTTTGTGCATGTCCTATTTTAGCTAAGATCAGCATTAATAAGAATATCTGATCTGATGTCAAGACAAAGGCTGCTTCCACTTTATACTTGGTTTGCTGTTCACATTTAGATTTTTCTGCATGGCTGTTTATGTCTGTTCTTGGCTCTACCTCAGATCTGAAAACAATTCAACCTGACAGCAACATGGAAAACTTGTGCACATCAAAGAAATGACAAAATGTGTCACATATCTTTGTGCTCACAACCCTTTCACTTTGTGTCCCCACAAATACCAGTCAAATGCTTTTTTTTATTATTTGTCAGCTTGTCTTCACTGTAAGATCTTTTCTCAGTCGAAACGTGAACACGTGTGACCCAATGTTTTCAGACTGCAGCTTTTGTGCAGAGACACAAGTGTAGGACAAATGCCTAGCAGTGTAATTAGTTTAGCTGACGGGAAAAAAAGCATAATGATGGAATTATTTTTTTTAAAGGAAAAAATGTTTTAATCCACCCAAAAAACTGAAATTACAATATTTTCTCCCTCTGTCAAAAAGAGAAGGCCAAGGAGAAGGAAACTGTTTTTGCCTGTGTTTGTGTGTCCAAAATACAGGTGCTGGTCATGAAATTAGAATACCATGAAAAAGTTGATTTATTTCGGTAATTCCATTCAAAAAGGGAAACATGTATTTTATATTCATTCAGTACCCACAGCTGATATAGTTTAAATGTTTATTTTTTTAATGTTGATGATTATAACTGACAACTAATGAAAACCCCAATATCAGTATCTCATAAAATTAGAATATTACTTAAGACCAATAAAAAAATATATTTTTAGAAATGATGGCCAACTGAAAAGTATGAACATGAAAAGTATGAGCATGTACAACACTCAATACTTAGTTGGGACTCCTTTTACCTGGATTACTGCAGCAATGTGGCGTGGCATGGAGTCGATCAGTCTGTGGCACTGCTCAGATGTTATGAGAGCCCAGTTTGCTCTGGTAGTGGCCTTCAGCTCTTCTGAATTGTTGGGTCTGGTGTACCGCATCTTCCTCTTCACAATACCTCATAGGTTTTATTTGGGGTTAGGTCAGGCAAGTTTGCTGGTTAATTAAGAACAGGGATACTATTGTCCTTAAACCAGGTACTGGTACTTTGGCACTGTGTGCAGGTGCAAAGTCCTGTTGTAATATCAAATCTTCATCTCCATAATGTTGGTCAGCAGCAGGAAGCATGAAGTGCTCTAAACTTCCTGGTAGATGGCTGTGTTGACCTTGGACCTCAGAAAACACAGTGAACCAACACCAGCAGATGACACGGCACCCAAACCATCACTGACTGTGTAAACTTGACACTGGACCTCAAGCAACATGGATTCTGTGCCTTTCCTCTCTTCCTCTAGACTTTGGGACCTTGATTTCCAAAAGAAATACAACATTTACTTTCATCAGAGAACATAACTTTGGATCACTCAGCAGCAACCCAGTCCTTTTTGTCCAGAGAGCTGTCTCTTGCTCAAGAGTGGCTTGACACAAGGCATGTGGTAGCTGAAACCCATATCTTGTATACATGTGTGTGGTGGATCTTGAAGCACTGACTCCAGCTGCAGTCTATTCTTTGGGAATGTCCCCCACATTTTGGAATGGGTTTGGTTTCACAATACTTTGCAGGGTGCAGTTATCCCTATTAACACTTTTAACACTTTTTTCTACCACATCTTTTCCTTCCCTTCGCCTCTCTATTAATGTGCTTGGACACAGAGCTCTGTGAACAGCCAGCCTCTTTAGCAATGAACCTTTGTGTCTTGCCCTCCTTGTGCAAGGTGTTAATGGTCACCTTTTGGACAACTGTCAAGTCAGCAGTCTTCCCCATGATTGTGTAGCACAGAACTAGACTGAGAGACCATTTAAAGACCTATTAGAGTGAATTAGCTGATTAGAGTGTGGCACCAGTTGTCTTCAATATTGAACCTTTTCAAAATATTCTAATTTTCTGAGATACTGGATTTGGGGTTTTCATTTGTTGTCAGTTATAAAATGTCCCAGTTCGTTCAACGTTTTGAGCCAGGGCAATATGGTTCAACTGAAACCGATACCTATCTGAAAGACATTGAGTTTAAACTGGCATGCTATCCGAACGCTACGGTCAACGATAAAGTCGGTTTAATCAAACTCACCTCAAGCAGAAAGTGCAGCACTTTATTGCGCGTCAACCAGTCGCCATTTTGAAGGATTACAAACTTTTCTGCGAAACTCTACTGCAAGAATATGCTCCTCGCATGGGAGACGTTGGCTACCAAGCCGCATTGAAAATCACTCAGGGGCAGAATGAACATCCGATCCCATATTATGACAGACTTTTCGAAGCCTTTTTTGGTGATAGGAATGAGCCAGGTATGGAGGATGAGCGTGATTTTAAGTTTCTTTTTATGAACAATCTATATTCAGAGATTGGTTCAACGGCCAACCTCATGGCCGACTACAGAGAAAAAACCATGCGTGAATTAAAGGAGTGCGCTATACGTGTTTTTGAAACATACAAGCGACACAAGAAACCCGTAGAAGTGTATCCAGGTGAAAAGGTCAGATACCAAACGCTAGAACTTGAAGGAGCAAGAGCGCCAGCTCACTCTTTTAAGGAAGGCGAGAATAAACAAAATTTCCAACCTAACAGACCGCAAAATGAAGGTGTCCGCTGGAACAAAGACCAAAAGGGGTCCAGAGACCCGAAGTGGTGCAGGCCGTATCAAGAGGATGAACCCCATCATCAAAAAGGGGGGGCATTCCAAAAGAAAAAGAAATATGGGTCCCAAGGAGACTCATATGAAAGAGGATGGTCCCAGAGGGGACCCCCGAGCAAAGCGCCAGCTCCTGCACCTCAGACTGAACAGTCTGGGGTGAGAAAAAACCAACAGAAGTTCCAGAAAAAAGGCCCTAAACCTCTGTCCTCAGAAGAGATGGAGAACATACGTCGGTTGTTAGAAAGTTTGAAAAAAACAAACAAGGAAAACAAACCTGGAGTAATGTGTAGCACTATCATTGATAGTAACTCAGAGCACACAAATAACAACAATGCCACAATTGCTGACAGTCACCGAGATACTGATGGTCAGGATGCTGACATCAGGGTACAGACAGTCAACAAGACGTTGACTGTAACCATGACATCATTGTTACAGAGTCCGAGAGCCCCTCATCAGAAAAAGGGGGGGAAAGCTCACTCACCAAAGACAATGACTCATCACAAACCAAACACTCAGACCCATGTGTGACTGCACTACCAGTACAGATAAATGAAAATGACACAGACAATGGCAGACGTAACAAACGTCGAAGAAAACCTGATAGGTTCCTGTGTAACATTATCAGGAAGGGGCCCGCTAAGAAAGCTTACCTGTCAATCACATTAGAAGGGGTCCTCACAGAAGAGGCCCTCCTGGACGGTGGGGCCGACATAACCATTATGTCACCCACACTGTTGGAGGAGCTACGGATAGCCGCTAACGGTGTTGACAGGGAAATACCCCTCAAAGAATGTGCTGTAGTATTGCAGGGACTCTCAGAGACGAGAACAACCCTAACAGCTATAGCCATGGTTCACATGCAGATTGGTGAAACGACGCTATACCACCCGGTACACGTGTCCGCCGTTGACTCATTCCCATTTTTGGTCGGCCAAGACTTTATAAACCGCTTCGACGCGATTATAGATTATGGCGATCAGACAATGTGGACCAGAGTGAGCCAACCACTGCCGATCGATATGCCTACACAAGGTGACACTGACTGTCTAACAGCAGGTACCGCGGAAGGCACAAGGGGATCCTCCAACGAGAGCACAATCCCGGTAAGTGAACCTTCAGCAACAGGTGAGGCAGAAGAGGCCCAACAAGAGAGCCTCCTCTGCGAGCTGAAACAGTCAGCACTCACTGAACACTACCTACCACAGGTAGTCAAAGGTGTTGAGATCCAAGGATCCCACACCGATGATGCTGTTTTGTCTCCTTGGACGGAGAAATCAGCGATCAGCCAAGCTTTCTATGGAACCTTGGTTAAAAAACAGTTGGGTCTAGGAATGAACAAAAAGGCTTTCCGCTTTTCGTTAGACCCCAACGATAAACAGGTAATGACCGCAAAAGGGATCATTGACCTGAAACTAATCTGGAACCAACGAGAACTGGATCACCCGTTCCTCGTGGTCCCGAACTTACCACATGCAACCTACATAGGCTCCGACATTTTGGTAAGATTAGGTGTCCGAGTGGACATCAACAACAATGTACTGTGGTCACTAGACACAGCCACAAAGGACTCTCCTGTGCTAACCACAGAGAACCTTAAGGCTGGACAGACCATACCAGAGGTCTGCCAGATTGCTAACAGCCATAACACTGCGGTACCACCTCAGGTTATGAACAAGCCGGTGATGTGTCACATCATGAAAGGACAAGCTATTAGCACAAAACAGGCATACTTTCAACCATCTCCTATGTTTTTCAACTTAGGACTGTCCATGGAGGCCACATGCCAAGTGACCCTCGACTGCAGAACCACGACTGTTGCTGTGTGCAACACAAGCACAGAAGAGGTACTGATCCCAAAAAACACACAGCTAGGATGGTTGATCTCTACTGATTTTCATGATTTTGAGCTAAGCATTCCATTTCTGGGAGGACTCCCAGAAAACTTGATCCCAAGTCAACACACGGGGCAAGTCTTGTTCACGAAACCAACACAGGCCATAGCTCTTTTCTCCCCCACTGAGTCCGACCAGGACACTGTCCGCAGGTTCGGTTTCAACAAAGGAGACAGTCTATGCCCTCAAACTTACAGTGCACTACCTGTTGACAGGTTTTACGACACTGAAGGGGACTCACTGGAGCTCCCCAAAGAACAAGAACCCCTCTCAATTGCTTCACAGATTGACCAGGTGGTCGCCCAAGCCGACGCCCTGAAAACTGATGAAGAAAGGGACAAACTTTGCAAAGTTCTTCTAAAATATGAGAAATCATTCTCAACTGACTTTATGGATTGTGGGTTGACCGCACTCCACACAGTGAGCATAGTGAGCACGCCTAATGCTCCACCTGCATTTGTCAGACAATACAAGATTCCTCAGGCAGCACATCAACCTATCAAGGAAATCATTGATGACCTGTTAAAGAATGGTATCATCAGATACTGTAACAGCACTTACTCTGCGCCTTTATGGCCAGTGTTAAAACCAAATGGAAAGTGGAGACTTACAGTTGATTACAGAAAGCTAAACAAACAAGTTCCCTTATCAAGGTGGCCAATGACCCAGCTCCAACAGGAACTGCCCAAGGTCACCAATGGTAAGTACTTCTCGACCCTCGAAGTCGCCTCTGGTTTTTGGACCATCCCTGTGCGCACCGAGGACCAATACAAACTAGCTTTCACTTTTGGCGGCCGACAATACACCTTCACTAGGTGTCCCTTTGGCTACGCTAACTCACCTGCAGAGTTCAACATCTTCTTGAACAGAGCATGTCCAGACGCCCACGAGCGTGGGACACTGATTTACGTGGATGATGTCCTTTTGAGGCAGCCAACACTGGACTCACATTTGGCTGAGATCGACCATGTTCTGAATCAGCTAACAACTGCTGGTGCTAAGATATCACTGTCGAAGTGCCAGTGGTGCAGAACCAAGGTGGACTATGTTGGCCTACTTGTAGGTCCAGACGGAGTACAACCACAGCTGACTCGCACCCAAGGCCTTGACAATCTCAAAGTCCCCACCAGTCTGAAAGAACTACAAAGTTTTCTTGGCGTGTGTAACTACTCGAACCAGTTCATAGAGAACTATGCAGCCCTTGCAAAGCCACTGACTGAACTCCTAAGGAAAGACGTTCCATTTGTCTGGACTGACAAACAGCAGCAGGCAATGGACGCTCTTATAAACAGGATCAAGTCAGCCCCATGTTTAGTCTACCCAGACTACAACAAAGAGTTTTACTTGGAAGTGGGCTTCTCAGCTCATTGCATAAGTGCAGGTCTGTACCAAATACACGACAGAGACAAACGTGTAGTAGCCTACGCCAGCAAAACGATGGCAGGCCCCGAGTTGAGATTCTCAGACTGTGAGAAAGCTTTACTGACCACAGTGTGGGCAGTTAAACATTTCTCCAGCTACATTGGTGGACAGAAAATCATTGTGGAAACACAACACCAGCCAGTGACTTTTCTTAACAGTGAACGCATCAGAGATGGTGTGGTGACAAACTCACGTGTTGCAACGTGGCTCATGGCGCTTCAAAGTTTTAACCTAGACATACGTTATGGTCAAAACAAGAAGTCACATCTGGGGACGGACTTGGCAATCTGCCAAAAGTGTACACAAGATGTACCAGCCACCCAGCCGCCGGTTGAGGTAAACCCCCAGTAACTGAAGACCCAAATCACCACTTCTTTGATGACAATATCTGCAAAGATATGACAACATTGTATGTGGATGGATCTTCATTCCTCCGCGACAAAATCTGTAGGGCAAGTGTTGGAGGGGTCCTCCTCCAAGACCAAGAACAGATTACTTTCAGCTACAGATTAGGCTCTCAGACTTCTCAGTACGCTGAGATTGCGGGAATCCTAATAGCTCTCCAGATGGTAGTAGAACGCTCCATCAAGACGCTAGTCATCTGCACTGACTCTAACTATGCTCGTTTAAGTTTCGCTTGTCACCTCGCTGTGTGGAAACAGAACGGTTTCCTAACAAGCGACAGAAAAGTGGTCAAACACAAAGAGCTTTTCATAGCGTGTGATCACTTGGTGACATCACACGACTTACAGATCTACTGGAAGAAAGTTCCAGGACATTCTAGAGTCCCAGGCGATGACAAGCACTACAATGACATTGCAGATTCCTTAGCCAAAGAAGGAGCCGACGAAGGTCCTCTATGGTCCTTCGACCCCTCCTGGTTAATCAAGACTCTGTCAATACAACCTACAGTCAGGGTAATGGCAGTCACACGTGCACAGGCCGCAGCCAGACCTGCTGACAACGCAGTCTCTGTACGACCCGCACTGACTGACCCAGACATCATCCAACTACAGAAGTCGGATCCTGCTATCAACTCCATGATACTGTACCTGACTGATCCAGACAAAAACACTCCGTCTAAAGACGAACTGGATTCCGATCCAGACCTTAAAGTCCTTTATCAGCTGCGCAAACAGCTAAAACTAATCAAAGGCATCCTAACT
>JBBPBX010037129.1:6550-31087 GCA_038048925.1 Garcialebias charrua | reverse complement strand
TATTGTAACACCCTGTGTTTGGTTCTGCTGGGGGTCCAAGTATTTCTGTGTATTTGTTCAGTTGTACTGTGATTCTGTTGTCCCCCGCCCTCATGTGTTGGATTGGTCGTGGGGGCAGGAGAGGGGTAGGAGCAGGGAGGAGGGACCAGGGAAAAGAGAGACGAAGAAGAAGAGCCCGGGAGTGTGTTGTTGTTAGCAGGCAGCTAGCAGTGTGTTCACTCGCGTGTGTACCGCGTTTTCTGTTAAGGCGTGAGCTGCAGCCTCGGTAATAGCAGCTCGTCCCTGTTTCTGAATAAACCCCGTTTGGCTGGACTCCGTCTGCAGTGTTGGCGTCATTACATTGGTGTCAGAAGTAAACCAACGCTATCGAGCTGAGTGAGTACTACTGGCTCGTTGCCTCCACCCGCGACATCAGCGTCATGGACGGAGCGCTCGCCCAGGTGAAAATTAAAGCGGAGGGAGTAGAGGACGAGGAGGGCCGGAGAGAGGAGCTCGCTAAAATAACTCAGGCGACGGCTGCTCCGCACAGCTCTGCAGCGAGCATGGCTGCCGAAGCAGGACTGAAGACCGGCGGGGGGGCGGGTCCGTCGACGCCATTTTCTCCAAGCGCGCCAAAAGATTCACATGGCGGCAGCCATGACAGTTACGTCGTCCAAAACGTCACCGTCCCGTTGAAGACGCCCAAGTACTCCGGTAGGTCCAGCTGGGAGGCCTTCCATGCACAGTTTGAGCTGCTGGCTCATGCAGGGAGGTGGACAGCAGAGCATAAAGCCCTGCAGCTGGCTCTCTGTCTACAAGATGATGCACTGGACTGCTTGTTATTGTTAAGCTCAGAGGACAGAAAAGACTATGATGCACTAGTTGGAGCTTTAAAGAGGCGGTTTGGACAATGTGTGCAACCAGACATTTTTAAAAATAAACTCTGCAACAGGAGCAGGTTGCCGGGTGAACCCCTGCGTGCTTTGGCTAATGACATTGAGAGCCTCACACGCAGAGCCTATTCACACATGCAGTCAGGGGTTCAGAATGAACTAGCAAAAGATCAGTTCATCAGAGCCCTGGCACCACCGGAGCTGCGTGTGCAGGTTCAGCTGATGCACCCCCGATCCCTGCAAGATGCATTGGACTTAGCAGTGGAGAGAGAGTGTTTGCTGGGAGTAGCAGCGGGAAACGACCTGAGAGGACAACCACCGGCATGCAGATCTGCGGAGGGGGCAGAGCTGAACCAGGAGAAACCTGCTTGGGTCTCGGAGCTGACAGAAATGGTCCGAGCGGTGGCACTGCAGTCGACGCGGGACTCCTCCGCACCCCCGGCCGTTTGTTGGGGCTGTGGCCAACCGGGACACCTCCTGAGGCGGTGTCCTAAAACAGTCAAGACGCAGGGAAACGACACGGGGTCTGCGGGGGGGAGGAATCGCAGATCCCGACCGTAGCCTCCACACCTCCATCGCCAGTGGGCGGGGGCCGACAGCTCGAACAGGGGGCCCGAGCCCAGAATCCCTCCGAAATTGACTCCGCCCCCGACCAAGCGACCGTGGTTGTGGTGGTCGGCCGCACATGTGTTGGAGACTTTTGTTATGTCCCCGTCTCAGTGGAAGGGTTTCCATGCACGGCCCTGATTGACACTGGTTCCACGGTAACACTAGTGAGGCCTGAGATGGTACCGGACTGGACTCTGATCCAACCCACCACAGTGCAGCTGCGCACAGTCACTGGGGACATGGCACCTATGAAGGGGAGGGGGACAATGACTTTTAATGTAGGTGGCCGATCTATCACCCACCCTGTGTGGGTAGCAGAGGTGCAGGACATGTGCATATTGGGGCTGGACTTTTTAAGGGCTGCGGGGTGCCAGTTGGATTTGGGTGTGGGGACATGGAGCTTCAAGGAGGGGCCTCTCATTCCACTGTTGCCCGCAGCTCCTGATCACACCCCCACGGGTCCTGTGGCCTGCTACACAGAACCGCAGATTGCAGCTGTCGAGCACATCCCACCTCAGCCCAGCCAGATTGCTGCCACCATGGCTCCCGCACCTGCGAGTCCTATGCCCCCAGTGTGGGTGCCCCAGGAGACTGAAGAAGCTGCGGTGACCTTGGTGCGGAAGATCTGGGCAGAGAACTGTAGGGGTTTAAACACTCGGCAGCAGGAACAACTGTTGCAGCTGCTCATGGACTTTAAGGACATTTTTGCCCTGAGTGAAGACCAGGTGGGGCGGACTCGTTTGGTGGAACATGACATCCTGACGGGAGGTGCACGCCCAATAAAATGTCGTCCCCGCCGGCTTCCCCTGGCCCGTCAGGAAGCATGTGACAGGGCAGTGTCAGACATGCTGCAGGCTGATGTTATCGAGCCTTCAAACAGTCCCTGGGCGTCTGCTGTTGTCATGGTGCCCAAAAAGAATGGAGAGTGGCGTTTGTGTGTTGATTACAGACCACTGAACGGGGTGACTGAGAAAGACTCATATCCACTGCCTAGGGTCGACGAGTCACTAGACCTGGTGTCCGGCTCCAACTGGTTCTCGTCTCTGGACCTTCGGAGCGGTTATTACCAGGTCCCCCTAGCAACAAGTGCCAGACCTAAGACTGCTTTTTGTACGGGGCGGGGACTCTGGCAGTTTAAGGTGCTCCCGTTTGGACTGTGCAACGCACCTGCCACTTTTTCCAGGCTGATGGACCAGACGCTGGCTGACATTCCTCGCCAGGAGTGTCTGGTGTATCTGGATGATATACTGGTCCATGGCGCCTCTTTTGCAATGGCTCTGGACTCACTCTGTAGAGTGCTGGAGAGAATTAGAGCTGCGGGCCTGAGACTCCACCCAGATAAGTGTCACTTTATGCAACAAGAGGTGTCGTTTCTGGGCCACCGAGTCGGCAGAGAGGGGATCGGCACAATGGAGGACAAAGTAAAGATGGTGGCAGAGTGGCCAACCCCCACGACTCAGAGAGATCTTAAAAGCTTCCTGGGACTGGCTTCTTATTACAGGAGGTTTGTGCGGGGGTTCGCAAGTATAGCAGCCCCCCTTTTCCAACTACTCCAGAAGAACAGAGACTATGTGTGGACTGAACAGTGCCAGGGAGCGTTTGACCGCCTGCGGCAAGCTCTGACTGAGTCCCCAGTCCTCGCTCCTGCAGACCCTTCCCTCCCCTTCATCCTCGACACGGATGCAAGTGGCGTGGGGGTTGGGGGGGTCCTGTCCCAGCTGGGGAAGGAGGGGGAGAGAGTGGTGGGGTATTTCAGCAGGGCCTTTAACAAAGCTGAGAGGCGCTACTGTGTGACAAGGCGGGAGCTGCTGGCGGTGGTACTTTCTCTACGCCATTTTAAGTACTACCTGTGTGGCTTGTCATTCACGATCAGGACTGATCACTCGGCCCTCCAGTGGCTGATGTCTTTTAAAGAACCTGAGGGTCAGGTGGCCCGGTGGCTGGAGGAGCTGCAATCCTACAACTTCTCTGTCATTCATCGGGCCGGAGCCAAGCACGCCAATGCCGATGCCCTCTCCCGCCGGCCTTGCGCTGCAGAGGGGTGCAGTTACTGTGACCGGAGGGAGAGGTTGGAGGAGGAACAGCTGCATCGGAACCATCGAGGATCAGGTCAGAGTGACTTGGCGATCTGCAGAGAGCTGCAGGTGGTTGGCACAGACAGCTGGAGGCACCATCAGGAACAAGACCCTGACATCCAACCTGTGTTGCAGTGGGTGGAGAGGCAACTGAAGCCGCCGTGGGAGGAGGTTGCTGGACTCTCGCTGGCAACTAAAGGGTTGTGGTCCAAGTTTGAGGCTCTGCGACTGGAAGATGGAGTACTGCAGAGGTCATGGAAGAACCCTTCCACAGGTGAGGAGCGGTGGCAGATTGTAGTCCCAAAAGGCCTGAAAGACGTAGTCCTGCAGGGCGTGCATGGAGCGTCTGGGTCTGGACATTTTGGTGTCACAAAAACTCTCCGTCGCCTCCGACAGGGGTTTTATTGGGGCCAGTGTAGGAGGGATGTGGAGGATTTCTGCCGCTGCTGTGACCTCTGCACGGCACGGAAGGGGCCGACGGGTCAGTCTCACGCTCGCCTACAACAGTTTGTTGTAGGAGCCCCGATGGAACGAGTGGCCGTGGACATCATGGGCCCCCTACCACGCTCAGACAGGGGAAACTGTTATGTCCTGTCGGCTATAGACTATTTTACAAAATGGCCGGAGGCGTACGCCATCCCTGATCAGGAAGCAGAGACTGTGGCAGATGCTTTGGTTGGGGGCCTGATTAGCAGGTTTGGGGTACCAGACAGTATTCATAGTGACCAGGGGAGAAATTTTGAGTCACGGGTGTTTTCTACCATGTGCAGCCGCCTTGGCATCCACAAAACAAGAACGACACCATTACATCCCCAGAGCGACGGCCTAGTGGAAAGGCTCCACCGCACCCTGGGACAGCAGCTGGCCATCCTCACAGCAGAGCATCAGCGGGACTGGGACGAGCACCTGCCACTGGTGCTAATGGCATGCCGCTCAGCTGTACAGGACTCCACGGCATGCACCCCATCGCTCCTCATGTTGGGGAGGGAGCTGCGCACACCAGCCGAACTGTCCTTCGGGCGCCCGCCGGATGCACCTGATGTTCCAGCGGGTCCCGAGTATGCCCGGAAACTTCAGGACAGGTTAGAGACGGCCCATGCGTTTGCCCGGAGGCAACAGGAGCAAGCAGGCATGCGCCAGAAACGGAACTATGATGTAAGGGCTAAGGGCCGACACTTCACTCCAGGGGAGCTGGTCTGGGTGTACAACCCTCGTAGGAAGAAGGGACGGTGCCCGAAGCTGGACAGTCAGTGGGTGGGTCCCTGCAGAGTGTTGGAGCGCCTGGGGGAGGTGGTCTACAGAGTTCAGATGCCCCAAAACAGGAGAAGAGTAGCTCTGCACAGGGACAGGTTGGCCCCCTATCAAGGCAGGTCTGCACCTCAGTCCCCAGAAGGCCAATGGTCAGGGTCTCTGGTGCGTCCGCCAACCTCCCCAGAAGCCTTATCACCGACATCGAATGATGCCCCGGCCCCAGAGCCTGTAGCGCCGCTGGGAGCTCGCCCACAGCGGATGAGGAGGGCTCCAAGACGGTTTGATGACTTTGTTTGTCCCCTCGTGGGCGAGGGACTCAGTAGTGGGGGGGTAGTGTAACGACCCTGTGTTTGGTTCTGCTGGGGGTCCAAGTATTTCTGTGTATTTGTTCAGTTGTACTGTGATTCTGTTGTCCCCCGCCCTCATGTGTTGGATTGGTCGTGGGGGCAGGAGAGGGGTAGGAGCAGGGAGGAGGGACCAGGGAAAAGAGAGACGAAGAAGAAGAGCCCGGGAGTGTGTTGTTGTTAGCAGGCAGCTAGCAGTGTGTTCACTCGCGTGTGTACCGCGTTTTCTGTTAAGGCGTGAGCTGCAGCCTCGGTAATAGCAGCTCGTCCCTGTTTCTGAATAAACCCCGTTTGGCTGGACTCCGTCTGCAGTGTTGGCGTCATTACAATATATATATATATATATATATATATATATATATATATATATATATATATATATATATATATATATATATATATATATATATATATATATATATACAGGTAGCCCTCTAGTTACGTCAGGGATAGGGACCTACGTGTGTGACTTAGGTCGATGTTGTCGTACCTCGCGGACCAAAAACACCTGCCTGTCGTAGGTCCGCGTTTCTGACATAGGTCGCGGCTATACCGCTAACGGAGCGCCGCACACATATTTAATGGCATGAGACTGAAAAAGGAGACATACTAGGCCATGAACATGCACAGAACTGTACAGTAAATGAATACAGTACTGTACAAATAATAAAAAAATATAATGTCTTACTTTGAGCTGGTCAAAGCCTGCCTTCGTCTTATAGCATCAGCTCGGGTGAGAGCTCCCACAGCTTCCTTACGCTCCACACGCACACACGTGGTCAAAACTGTTTAAAAGAATGACTGTTAGCTTCTTAACTTCATACATTTGGAGCCAGAAAGAAAAAAAAACTTACTGAAAGCCGTTTCTCCGCGATGTTCCTCCCTCCAAAACAGCTGCTCGGCGTTAGCTACGGTTAGGCCGCGCCAGTAGCAGCACTGGTTAGCATGTCAGTTCATTCAAAAAGGCTGTCGGCTTTGTATCTCCGCGTTAGCTCGGTGTCCCCCGACTGCCAGGCGGACATTTGCGGCGAGCTCGCGGCCGCAGATGGCTCCTCCGCGGCATGTCGGCTCGGTGTCTTCGCCTGTGTTAGCTGCTCTGTTAGCTGCTGTCGTTAGCATGTCGGGCGGCGTTGTGGCCGCCGTGCTCCTCCGGGCCTGAGACGTCCACAGAGTTGGCCGAGTGTTTCCAGCAAATTTATCCGTATGAGGCAACCCTGAACGGACACACGGTCCTCAGTAGCCTCTGGTTAGGTTGTAACATGACGACCGGAAACGACCGGAAACGACCGGAAACGACCGGAAACGACCGGAAGTTGCGTAAATACGATCAGATTGTAATTAAAAACGAAATATTAATAATTATACTTTATTTATAAAGCCATTTAAAACAACCACAGCCGCAACAAAGTGCTATACACATGAAATTAATAACATTTAAACAACAAAAAAAAAAATAATAATAATAATATATATTTTTTTTTAATCATATTTTTATTAAATATGATAAAATCGTAAGTCTGAGTTGCCGTAGGTCGCAGGTGACGTAGGTCGAGGGTTTGCTGTATATATATATATATATATATATATATATATATATATATATATATATATATATGGGCGGCCGTGGTGTAGTGGTAATGGCAGTCGACCCCTGATCGGAAGGTTGGAGGTTCGAATCCCGCATCCGCCCACCATGTGTCGTTGTGTCCCTGGGCAAGACACTTAACCCCGAGTTGCTCCCGGTAGGTCTGGATGGCGCCTTGCAAGGCAGGCTACCACTACCGGTGTATGAATGTCTGAATGAATGGGTGGATGGCTGGTATTGTAAAGCGCTTTGGGGCTCCTCACAGGGGGCTGGAAAGCGCTATATAAATAAGCTCCATTTACCATATATATAGTGCTCTCCATCACTGATTGAAAGGCAAGCACAGCACCTGAGTGAGCGGACGCGGGCGCACCTTGGCTGCCGCTGCTCCTCGTACTTTTTGCTCCTTGAGCCTTTTATTTACTTTCTGCTAATTTTTCACCGAGCCTTGTTGGACATTTCTACCTTTCTACCTTTCTGGAACACAGAGTGTGACAGAGTGCGACAGGCGCAAGCCTTTGTACAGCACCTGTGCACAGCACCTGTGCGAGCGGACGCGGACATTTCTACCGTTCTACCCTTCTTTGAACCTTTCTACCTTTCTTGAACGCAGAGTGCGACAGAGTGCGACAGGCGCAAGCCTGTGTACAGCACCTGTGTACAGCACCTGTGCACAGCACCTGTGCGAGCGGACGCGGACATTTCTACCTTTCTACCTTTCTTTGAACCTTTCTACCTTTCTTGAACGCTGAGTGCGACAGGCGCGAGCCTGTGTACAGCCCCTGTGTGAACGGACGTGGGCATTTTTACCTTTCTACCTTTCTGTGATTAAGTTTTAGAGCAACTGTCTTTTCTGACTGCGTTGTGGATCTGCAAACATTATAAGTTGCCGGTCAAAGCAGATGACCGCTTGTCCTGAGCCTGGTTCTGCTAGAGGTTTCTTCCTTCTAAAAGGGAGTTTTTCCTTTCCACTGATGCCATTGTGCTTGCTCAGGATGGGAGACCATGGCGAAGCCAAGATTTGACTTGTTTGCTGGATTCATTAGATAGAAAACTTTACTAGTCTAACCGGAATTTTAATAGTAGGAGCTGCTAGCTCCCGCTAGCTTCAACACGAATTTAGCTTCGAGAACCACGTAGCTGCACTTATTGTTCGCTTACCTGCTGCCTCTCTCAACTTCCTGTGTCCTTTGGACTGTTCTGGACTCTCTCCTGTACTCCTTCAAGGTAATGCTCGTTCGAGTTACATCTCTCTGCTTCTTGTATATCTTTTTCGGAGCCGTGGGCCTGCTGCTAGCGGCTAGCTCTGTGCTAGCCTCCACCGGCTCGTGGATGTTGACGTACTCCGCTTCGCAGTTGTTTGAACTTAACAACTGCTCCATTCCTCTTTCTATTTCCACCATCAAACAACTGGGACTTCTGTGTAGACCTCGATACATCCATAGAAGCTCTCGAAAGAAAACTGTTTATTCTCAAGCGAACTCGGATTCGATTAGTGCTGTCTGGGCTGAAAGCAGTGTTGTTTTTGACAGCCATTTTGATATCAGTTTTAGTCATAGTCTTTTAGACTAAAATACTTCTTAGTTTTAGTCTGTTTTAGTCATTTCTATATTTAATGGTTTTAGTTCAGTTTAAATCGACAAAAACTTAAAAAATTTAAGTCTAGTTTTAGTCTTTAAAAAAAAAAGAAAACATATTAGTCAGCTAAAAAAAGTTAATTTTGGGTTTAGTTCCTCTTTAAAGTATGTTGAACAAACAGGCAACACATAGGCAACATACAAAATGAAGGTAAAAAACAGAATATAGACATAAAAACGTCGCAGATAATAAATATAACGACCAACCTGTGTTGGTAAATGGCTGTTTGAACCATCTTTCTATACATACATTGTTCAAAGATTAGAGGAAATTTGACTTCCATCTAATTTCTGTGCAAAACGTTAGGTCTGAAATTGTTAAGTGTTAAAAAAATAATAATGAATAAATGAAAAAGAAGGTACTGTAATTGTATCTGTATTATAGTTCAGAAAGTCTATTTTTTTATTTTTTTGCTCGTTATTCTATTGCACAATTCATAATCCAAATCAAAATAATAATAAATGGAGCACTGAGTTTGTCACTGAAGATTATAGAATTTATCTGACAATACTTTATGCAGTTATTATAAATCAAGTCAGCTGTTTTGTCGACCAGTCATCTCGAAGGGAGAGATAGTTTTTTTATTTTAATCACGATGGTTACTGAACAACACGATAAAAATCCCCTTTTTGGATGAGTTTTGTACCTGGATGTGACAAACGCTGAAATAACTTCATTTATTTACTCTCTGAAGAAAAAGAACGGCTTTTTCTCCGGTTAGTGTGCTTGTGAGTCACGGCTGAGTTCTTAACTCAAGTAGTAATGGGAGTTGTAGTTCTTTCCCTCTGACCTATCACAGTGTGTCTACACAGCCCCGACAACCAATCACAGAACTTGTAGTCGTCATGGGAGTTGTAGTTCTTTCCCTCTGACCTATCACAGTGTCTCTACACAGCCCCGACAACCAATCACAATACATAAACAAACGCCACGGCCATTTTGAACAGAAAGTAGCTATCAGTTAGCAAAAGTTTCCGGACTTTTCAACACATAAAAACGCTTATAAACAGAGCAGTAAAATTCTGAAATATAGCAATTCACATTCTACAGTTACACTAAGATCAACGCTCAGCAACACAGCGATTCAACTGTCGAAAACAATGACGGACTCTCTCAGAACCGTCTCGAACCATTCGGTCCACAGCAGATCCTGGACACACCAAACCACTGAGCAGAAAAAGTTTCTGACAGCATATGCTTGTTTACCCGCTTCAAATGCAATAACTACACAATAGCACTTCCTCGCAGTTGTTATAAATGAGCTTATTAGGCAAAAAGTTGACGCGGAGGTCAAACGTGAATGCGCTATTCTGTGACAAGTCAGCACAGCAGCAGTGAGTCCAAACAAACAGAACCAGAACCTGACCCACACACACAGCAGCGACAATTCTATAACCAAACAGCTTCAAACAAGGACAGAATTTATTTTAAAAAATACATACATTCGGTTCTTCTCTTCTCTCAGACTCACAGTTGGGTTAAATACAAAATAAGTCCATAAATCTTTTCTGGGCTGGCGGCCACCGACCGAGCTCCTTTGTGCAACATGCTGCTGCAGGATCTTCCATGGTCCAGTTTGAAAAGGAAGTCACAGGTGAGCGCGCAGCGCGTGGCCATGCTGAATAAACACCGCGGTGGTGGGCGTGACCAAACAGCTGACTTTCCACAGAAATATAAATTATTGATTGAACGAAACATTTTCGTTCAGTCTCGTCTCGTCTAACGAAAACTCACACACATTTCGTCACGTTTTAATCATTAAAGAGCAATGATTATTTAGTTACCGTTTCGTTATTGTCATGAAAAAAAGGGGCGTTAACGAAAAATTTACGTCAGCGTTACGTCAACGAAAACAACACTGGCTGAAAGACGTGTCACGCGCATCACACCTCGATGACGTCATCAGAACGCTGCGTCTGTAGGCCCTTGTAGTCCATTGCGCACGAAGTGGCGAGGAAAACGTGGAGTGGACTTCAGTCTGCTTAAACCAGTTCAAAAAGCTCCTATTCCAACTGGTATTAAATTAGAACTTTTCAATGTGCAGTCACTATCCAACAAGTCATGTTTAATTCATGATCACATTCTGGAGAAGAACTTGGACCTCATGTGTCTTACAGAGACTTGGCATCAACCAGATGTGTTCAGTTCTCTGAATGAGGCGTGTCCCTCTGGATACAGTTATCTGCAGAGAGCCCGCAGCACTGGCCGCGGTGGTGGTCTGGCGGTAATTTATCGCAGTAATTTAAAATTGTCTCATCTGTCTTCTCAGGACTTTTCTTCTTTTGAATGTCTGGCTTTCAGCTTCAAAGCCCCACTCCTGATGAATGTTATATTAATTTATAGACCTCCCAAACCGCATGTTTCATTTAACTCAGAGATGCATGACCTCCTCACTTTTTTCTGCACCTCCCCTGTGAAGACTATTTTTCTTGGCGACTTAAATATCCACGTGGACAATTCTTCTTCACCTCTGGCAACAGATTTTAAGTCTCTTCTGGACTCTCTTAATCTCACTCAACATGTTGACGCCCCTACGCACAGCAGGGGGCATACTCTGGATTTGGTGATTACAGACACTGTACTCATCAATAACTTATCTGTATATGACCTGGGTGTCTCAGACCACAGGGTCATCTCCCTGGAAGTGCCTTCATCTTCGCCTGCTTCAAACCCAAAACGACCCATCCAGTTCCGTGACCTTAAAAACATTTCCCTTGATGTTCTGTCTGCTGATCTTCACACCCTGACCGCTGTCAATCATCCTTCTGCAGATGACTCTGTGGATTACTACAACCAATCTCTTCGGGAGCTCCTGGACCTACACGCCCCCTTGAAGACAAGACTGGTGTCTTTCTCGCGTTCAGCCCCTTGGTACACTGATGAGCTGCGCAAGATGAAGGCAACTGGCCGTGCTATTGAGAGACGTGTAAAATCATCTGGTCTCTCTGTGCATAAGCAGGCATATAAAGAACATCAGAAAGCGTACGCCAATTCTCTTAAAGAAGCATGCTCCAAATATTATTCTAACATCATCAACACCTGCCCTGGAAACTCTAAACAGCTCTTCTCCACAATAACTTGTCTGCTTAATCCCATTAAGCAAACTCTTGAGGACTCTGCTCAAAAATGCGACCTGTTTCTTTCGTCTTTTAAAACCAAAGTTGACACTATCAGATTTCAGCTCCACAACCTCCCTGTTCTCAGTGTGCCACCTACCCGTCTGCATTCTGGGACCCTAAACAGCTTTGACGAGTTGTTCAGAGTGAGGTGGAGGCCATCATCAAGAAAATGAAGCCTTCATCCTGCGCCCTGGATCCTTTCCCCTCGTCTCTCATAAAAACCAATCACTCTGCAATAGGCCCACTAATCACTCAAATAATAAATCAGTCTCTACAATCTGGTCATGTTCCACTGCCTCTAAAAACTGCCATCATTAGGCCTCTTCTGAAAAAATCTAATTTGGATCCCGACATTTTTTCTAATTACCGCCCAATTTCACACCTCCCTTTTCTGTCTAAAGTGCTGGAAAAAGCTGTTGCTGCTCAGCTGCAGGACCACCTACAACAACACTCCCTGTATGAGAAGTTCCAGTCTGGATTCAGGGCAGCTCACAGTACAGAGACTGCATTGCTGAGAGTTACCAATGATGTCCTCTTGGCTGCTGACACTGGCTCTCCCTCCATCCTTGTCCTCCTTGACCTCACTGCAGCCTTCGACACTGTGGACCATAGTATCCTCCTCCACCGTCTTCATGTGGAGGTCGGTCTCTGCGACACCGTCCTGGACTGGTTCAAATCTTTCCTCTCCAATAGGCTGGAATGTGTTAGTCTTGGCAACGCCACGTCCCAGACAGTCTGTGTCTCCTGTGGTGTCCCTCAGGGGTCGGTTCTGGGGCCCCTGCTGTTTTCCCTTTACATGCTGCCTTTAGGTCAAATTATTAATCAGTTCAACATTTCTTTTCACTGTTATGCCGACGATACACAGCTTTACATCAGGACTGGAGCATCCTCATCTTCCACCTTGTCATCTCCATCTTCACTCACTGCCCTCTCTGCCTGCCTGGAGGCAATTAGGGCATGGATGAATCAGAACT
This sequence comes from Garcialebias charrua, assembly GCA_038048925.1. Classification (NCBI taxonomy): domain Eukaryota; kingdom Metazoa; phylum Chordata; class Actinopteri; order Cyprinodontiformes; family Rivulidae; genus Garcialebias; species Garcialebias charrua. The sequence goes on along the minus strand of JBBPBX010037129.1, from coordinate 18,620 downwards.
TTCTTCAATTAAACTGCTCCAAGACTGAGGCCATACTGATTGGCACCCCTCACCAGGTACAAACATCTCCTATAACAACACTTTCCTTTTCTGGACAAGACATCCCCCTCTCCACCTCTGTTACTAATCTTGGAATAAAAATGGACTCCAATCTTACATTTGAAAATCACATTAAGCTTCTGTTTAAAACTTGCTTCTTCCATCTTCGAAACATCTCCAGACTTCGCCCATCCCTAACTTTTTCCGATGCTGAGAAGCTCGTCCATGCTTTTGTCTCCTCCAGGCTCGACTACTGCAACTCCCTGTTTATTGGAATCCCTGGCAAAAACCTTCAGAAACTTCAATATATTCAAAACAGTGCAGCAAGGATCTTGTTGAGAGTTCGTAAATTTGAACATATTACGCCCATTCTCCATAACCTTCATTGGCTTCCTGTCGCCTACAGAATTCAGTACAAAACTGCTCTCATTACACATCAATGCTTACACGGAACTTCACCAGATTATCTGAAGGATATTCTTATTCCATACTCATCCACCCGTTCGCTGCGGTCACAGAACAGTAATCTCCTTCACATTCCGAGAACCAAATTAAGGACCATGGGAGACCGGGCTTTCAGTGTGGCTGCCCCCCGCCTGTGGAACTCTCTTCCTGACTGTCTGAGAGCCCCACAGTCTGTGGTTGACTTTAAGAGCGGCTTGAAGACCTTTCTTTTCAACCGAGCATACTCTACCTCCTCATGATTCTACTTTTGATCTTAGCTGATACTGTTATTGATTTTAATTGTTTTATTTGTTTTATTGACATTTAATTCTGTTGCACCTTGTAGCACTTTGAGATTTTCATTAATGAAAAGTGCGTTATAAATTGAATTCATAATAATAATAATAATTATTATTATTATTAGCTGTACTGCATTTAAAATAAAAATAGCACAAATCCGCTTATGAATTATAAAAGTTAGTCAATCCGCTGTAACGCTGACAAATTGTTTAGGTCCGCTATAAGCGGATTAGCGCTTTAGCGCTCCCTAGCGGTCTGGCGCCCACCTTTGATACTAGCCTTTCCTACAATTTTTATTTGTTTCCCTCCACAAAACGTATACAATTGTTTCACTTGTTGCCAATGCAGTTGTTTAGAAAAATAAACCTCGAAGAGCAATTAACATGTTAAATGTTATGAATTACAGTTTTATTACATAAAAAAACTTAAGTACAAAGACCCAAATATGACAACCTATTAGGTTTAAAAATTATTATAATGTCAACAAATACTTTTAACCATTTTTTTTTATATAGTTGTGTTTGGTCTTGCTTTTTCCAGGCTTTTGTGTGGTAAAGAAATGGACATCTAAGTGTTAAGTCTCACTTTATTCATGTGTATTTCACAAACAAATGATTACAAACCCATTGGCTGGTAAGGATTTGCTGGTCTATTTTCCGTTCAAAACCTCACATTTTAAAGCAAAAGTTTTATCTTAAGGGCATTAATAAAAAATGTATAGAGGGCATATTTGCAGAAATAAACATGATAATGTGTTTCTGATAAGTGTCCACATTTTTGTGTTTTAGTGAACATTAGAAAAACAGTGACCTAGACAGCTGGCTGAGTATAACACAAATCAGATGTGAGACCTTGATAATTATAATTTTTTACCCACAGGGCTTCATATTTAACATGCACGATATATTAATACTGGGATTCTGGGGAAATTACCCAAAGTAACATTATGGTTTACAGCATCATTGTTGCATGCTACTGCAATGCAAGGAGCAATATAATACAAAGTGACATTGTGAACTAACATTTCTCAAAGCTGTAACTCTACTGGAGGCAATAATGCTATAATTTGAGTCAAATCTCTTGGGGCAACCCCCCAAAAAACCCTGACTTTTCTGCTTTAGCAGCTCCCAAAGCTATGTGAAAAAAGACGAGACTTAAGAAAAAGGGAAGTCAAAAACTGAATAACAACCAGGAAAAAAAACACTAGCCTGACTGTTTATTATCATTATTATTATAACTATTATTATTATTAGTTTTTTTTTTATATAGCTTATACATATACAGTACATTGTATTACTCACTTTTCTTTGTGAGATACAAAACATATTTTTTGTACCAGCTAGCACATAAAGCAGGAGCCAAATTGATTGAGCCTCTGTTGGATGACATTTGTTGTCATTTCATTTTGCCAGAGTTTTCTGCTGGCATTTCTGCCATGTACCCTTTGTTACATCGGTTGCATATCTGATCCACATCCTACCACAATGACCTCCATCTAAGTTTCTTGAGCTTTGGTCACCAACCCTGCTTTTCCCCAAGGAGCTGACCCTGGAGGTGCCTCGTCTTTGCCAGAGAGCCCAAAACAGCAAAATGCTGGGGAAATTGCTTCTCTCCAAGCATTGTCCTGCATATCATGTAATGGTGTCGATGTGCACCCAATTGAGAAACAGATGTTGTGTCAAGATATGAAAAATCTTGTGTGGGCTTGCACACATGCATTATAGAAAGTTCAATCACTGACGTACATTCATTCAACCTTTATTTAGTCAGGTAAATCTCATTGAGCCTCGAGGGCTCATTTACGAAAGCGACCTGCTACAAACTAAAGAATGATGAACAGCAATGATACAAATACATTGAACAATAAACAAAAGAAAAGTAGCAAAAACTAGCGAACATTATAAGGTAGATGTACAAAATCAAAAACAGGAACAAATCTGCATTGGTTTTTGCCAGGATTCCAACAGATTCTGAAAATCATTTAGAGAGGTCAGGGCCGAGAGCTTCAGATCTTTTTGTAAGATATTCCAGGAAGCAGGAGCAGAGTAGGAGAAGGCCCTTTTTCCAAGTTCAGTCCTCACTGACGGAACACTGCAGGTAATCATGTCCTGAGAGCGCACGCTGTAGCTGCACTCACGCAAAGACATGTAGGAGGAGATGTATGAGGGCAGCAGACCAAGAAGTGATTTAAAGATGAAAATGTACCAGTGGAAGAGTCTGCGTGAGGTTAATGATGTCCAGTTAACCAGTGAATACAGGGTGCAGTGGTGGGTACGATAATCACAGCCAGTTATGAATCTTAGTGCACCATGATAGACAACATCCAACATCCGCAGGGTGCTTGTAGGAGCATTCATGTAGAGAATGTCGCCGTAATCAATGGAGGGAAGGAAAGTCACAGATACAAGGCGTTTCCTAGCATTCAGTGTTAGACATGATTTATTTCTGAAAAAGAAACCCAGTTTAACTTTCAGTTTCTTCACTAGGTTTTCCACGTGGAGTTTAAAAGAGAGATGCGAATCGACCAGGATACCCAAATATTTATATGAGTCAACAAACTCAATAGGGACACCATTTGATGATAAAATCAGAGGAAGATCTGCTGGGACCGACTTCCTACTTGAAAAAAACATCCCTTTTGTTTTATCAGCATTTAGGACAAGTTTGAGACGGAACAAATCTGACTGGATGATGTCAAAAGCGGATTGCAGTAACTGGAAAGCCTTAGCTACTGTTTTAGCTCGACAGTAAACAACTGTATCATCAGCATAGAAATGTAAGGATGCATCAGGGATGCTCTGACCTACATTAGCTATGTAGATTGTAAAGAGGGTTGGTCCTAAAACTGAGCCTTGTGGTACACCATTTTTAACACTATCAACAAGACTACAGTATTAGTCTCAAGATGCATTATGGATATCTTGAAATATGAGAAAAATTAGCTTTCCCAACACATGACCAAAATACTTGGGATATCTCCTGACATTTTACCTTTCATAGTTACTGCATTTAATTTACACTAAAGAAACTTGTTTCAGTCATTTACTCAGTCCAAATATTGTACACGAGTCCTTCAAAAATCTTTGAATATTATCTCACACTTCCCAAGGAGGTGTGAGCACTTTTGCGAAATAAAAAAATGCAGGTGTAGATTCTCAGTCATCCAGGACATTCAAATCCAAAAACAAAACAGCTCAAAAGTACCTGCTACTAATGCGACAGCACAAAAGCAGTATTTATACGTCACGAAAAAGAAGACTATATTAAAAAGGTTTACTTTTCTTTCTTTCTTTTTTTTTTAGAAAAGATGGGGTACTTGTATGAAAGGTACTAGGTTTTAAAGTAGAATAAACTGTTTTAGGGCAGCACGGTGGTGCAACTGGTAGAGCTGCTGCCTCTCAGCGAGAAGGTTGCCGGTTCAAATCCCGGTCCGGGGGCCTTTCTGGGTGGAGTTTGCATGTTCTCTCCGTGCATGCATGGATTTCCTCCTGGTACTCTGGTTTCCTCCCACAAACCAAAAACATGCATGTTAGGCTGATTTGTAACTCTAAATTGTTCCTCAGTGTGAGTGAGAGAGTGAATGGTTGTTTGTCTCTATGTGGCCCTGTGATGGACTGGAGACCTGGCCAGGGTGTACCCCGTCCCTCGCACTGTGATTGCTGGACATGGGCATTGGCGACCCCCATGACCCAAAATGGAAGAAGTGGGTAAAAGATAATATATGAATGAAACTGTTTTAAGGAGTATTTAATGTCCCATTCAAACTGAATGATGACCTGTCTAAGAACATCAAAATCATCCAGAATATGGACAGCCTCAGAAGCATCTTTTGTAAGGTTTTCAAGCATGCATAAAGATTGAAGTGGCCTTACTCAAGGGCCCAGAGTGGGACAAATGTGGGTGGAGGCAGGTGTGGGTATTCGATTCACAATTTTGTTCCTCCTCATGTACCACATGTGATGCGAACAACAGTAAATAACCTTGAATCCTTGAATTCATCTTTCCAACTCAGATGTTGATATTGTCGGTCCAGAGATTTTAATCTTCTGATTACAGACCTGGGGCCTCATGTATCAACGGTGCATACTCACAAAAACCATGCGTACGTCACTATCCACGCAAAACTCCGTATGTATCAAAACTGAACTGAACGTGAATATGTGCGCACCTCCACGCCAGCACCATGGCAGCGTACGCATGTTTCTGTGGTTGTTGTTCCTTTGGCGACACCTAGCGGCCATTCTGAGAAGCTGTGTTCATGATGGGAAACACACCAAACACACATGATGAACAATTATTACATCCACATGGACGCAATCAGAATATAACCTGCAAAAAATATAAAAAACAGAAAGACTGAATAGTTCTGCACAGCTTAAATTCTTGTTTTTTGTTCATTTTTAGCTGTTTTAGCAGTTGCAGAACGTGATGCATGATGGGACAAGACGACATTCCTCTGTTGCAGGGTATATTTAAATGAAAACAACGTTTTTCTTTTTTTTAATTCATTCCAGATTTAAAGAACACAAGAAAACTATTTAAAAAAAACCCACAAGAAATCCTCTTTTGCCTTCATTTCATGTATTGTTTCATTTCATGTTGTTCATTCTAAATAGTTTTCTTGTGTTCTTTAAATCTGGAATGAATTAAAAAAAAAATGTTGTACCATGCGGGATTCGAACTCATGAGGTTTGGGACAAAGGGCGAACACGCTACCCAATGACCTAAATCTAGGCATGTTAAAATAGCTGGGTCAACTTCTTATTTAAAAGTGGACGGTTTGTTGTGCGCTGAGCGTGCCAAACAAAACCTTTTTCTGTGCCTCTCTACGTCACTCAGAAGTGTCTCCAGTTCACAATCCGTGAAGTTCCTCTTTTTTCCACGTTTCGACATGATTTGCAATAGAGCAAAGACGACATTCCTAACGTGCAGGGCATATTTAAATGAATTTGCATATTTATATGGAGGCGTGTCAAAGGCGGAGTCGGCCACTCTCTCATGTGCGCTCAATTCCACGTTGGTTGTGATGTACAAAAGCAATGTGCGTGGATACCGGCGTATGCACAGTTTGATACATCTGGATTTTTTTGTGCGTACGCAGATTTCTGGATTTGACCGTGCCGCACTTTTCAGTAAGAATTCCACGCAAGTCTTTGTACATGAGGCCCCTGTTCTTTGGGGAACAAAAACTTGAGGATACAAACAAAAAAATAGGAGCTGAAAAACTGTATATTGAATTACAAAAGCTGAGTTATTAATCTGGTGAATAGTCGAGTAAAGCCTGAAGATGACTGTGGTAATTAGGAGAAGAGAGGCAACACACCGTGTATAAATCAGTAATGCACACCTGCAGGACATATAGAGACAGAGGCAGACAAAACTCAAACAAGAAACAAACAAACAAATGAAAAAACTTCCACCCACTGGAATTGTGACATTTTCCAACTCACCTACTTTAATTCAATGTACAAATTATAAACATGCAATTGAAAGGACATGCTAATGTACACATACTGCTGTATAATACAGTAGACACACTGCTCTAAACCCAGTGATGTTTCGCTAAGTGCAAATGCAGATATAATTTCTTACGCATGGCATCCTGGTATCTCCTTGGAGATGAGAATAGCCATTATTACTGCCAGGCTGGTAGTGAAGAAACATACGCACAGATTCAAGATTAGCTAATTATCAGCTGTGATTAAGGCTTACAGATGAGCAAACATAATTAGCTAGCATTATGCAGACCTAATACTGTAGTTAGCATGAACAGGTGAAAATGTTTCCAGCCCTTTGTTTATTAGCTAAGGGTGTTCTACAATGAGAATGAGTAAATGTTGATTAGCTGTAACCTAAATGTGTCCTGATAATGCTTTGAGACAAAACAGAATATGACACGTAGCTGCAGCACTGGAATGCCCGCTTGATTATTGACTAATCAAGAGCTGTTTGGACCATGTTTGATTGAGAGAGCTATGTATGTGTCAGGATAGGAATTGACAGACTGAAATGTCACACTTCATCTCACTCTGAGCAGGCACAACACTGTATGTTTAATGATTTATGTGAGACCAAGGTAATGCCAGTACTGGAGTACAGCAAGTAAGGAACCAAAATTTAACTAGTAATGCTGTGCATTATTGGCCTTAAGGGGGAAAAACATTGATCATGGTAAAGTATTGCTATGTTGTTTATGATGAGAACTAGGTGAGTGGGGAAGCATTTCAGCTATTGTGGACAAGCTCATAATTAGGCACCTGCCATCACTGAATGAAATAGCTGTCCCAAAGGCAGCAGCAGCCTCTTTGTCCTACATGACATATTCTAAGATACTGCAAGTGTAAATCTTGCAGTGCATTAAAAATGGTGTTGCCTATTTGTGTGTATGTTGCTGTTTGTGGAAATGGAACTTGAAATTGTAGGCTGGCTACCAGAACAGAGAGAAAACAAAATAGTATTCCTCCCCAGGAAAGTTGAATACTTTGAAAACATGTCCCAATTAAAGCAGTTTACCAGTTGTCTTTAATAAGACTGTTTCCATCCTTGCTCATTTCCCTCAAGAGTACAAGATGCTGGGTTGTGGGCGGGAATGGAAAGGGGTTTAATTTGTCGTGAAGAATCTATTTCTCCTGGGGTGCCCTAATCAAAAGTGAGATCAAAAGATTAGTTAATATTCAGCCACATTTATTAAACAATACCAATTGTGAGTAAATGACATCTTTAGATAGAAACCTTGGGCACGGGCTGCAGCTGATAATCTCCATAAAAATGTTCCAGTATCACATAGGAACCACTCAGAGTCTTGCTGGGACTAGAATAATATTTATTCCTGCTCTGTTTGAAATCTAATTCTATCTTAACAGATCTGTCTGCTCTTGTTTAGGAAATGGGCTGTGCCATGGTGTGAATTTAATGGCTAAGAATGGAACCTCCTGCCAGGGTAAAAAAAGAAAAAAAAGGAAGAATAAAAAAAAGAAAGAAAGAGGTTGATTATGACAGCCACTTTGGAGAATCAATGCTGTTATGAGCAGCTGAGTTGACCTTGCAGTACCACTGAAACAAAATGTCCTTTCCACACTTGCTGCTGGAAACATTTTAGGAAGGACACTGCAAATGTTATGGGTCAAACCTGAACAACAAGTTATAGAGTTCATTACTGTAGAGCTGATTTGCCTTGAAGGTCAAAGTATCCATCTGTTTTCGGGTCACATATTCAATATAAGATTTTCTTTGCTATGTCAGCAGCTTCAAACCAGCCGCGAATCCGCTTTTCAAACAGTATACAGCCATGCTCACAGGAAATGCATTAGGACTGTTTTGGTAAAATCTTCATGGAGCGCTTTTCTAAGACAAAATGAGCTGCAAGCTATATGATTAATTTAATTTAAAATTCTGCATATTCTCTCTAGTAGGAAAACAGAGTAATATTTAAGACTGGTCATCCAAATACTCAATTCAATTATTAATGCACATGACTGATTTGATATAATGCTAATATTTATTTGTTAGCTAGCAAATATAAAAATGGGAACCTAGATGACCCAATTTATTTGTAATTTCCCCCACATAGTCCAGCCTGCACAATAAACCAAGTACTGTACTGCAGTTTGGAAATGAAAATCATAATATTATGGTAAAATAATAAATCTATAAAATGTAACCCCTGCTGCTGGAATTGTAATGCCACAGCTGTGCTAGCTGCTGTGCCTTAAAGTTTATACCAATTGGTTGGTTGCAAGAACAAAATATGAGAAGGATCAGTGTACATTTATCTTTCAGCTGCTTTATCTACAGGTGTGCATTACCTGATTTTTCATAATCTGGCTTCTATTTTACTTGTATGCAGTTTTATTCATTTTTTACAGTTGTAAACGTTTTATTAATTTTTATATTTCTTGCTCTAGTAATTAACTAATATATTTCAATAAATATAGTTACCTTGTAAGCATTTTTCATTTGATCTAAAACTCAAAAAAGTACTTCTATTTATTTTTTATTTATTTGTTAAGAAACATAAACTAGTTGATTTGCCAATGTTTGGCCCACACATTTACAGTGAATAATAAAGTCAAAATGAATGTACAATGTTTCACATGTAATAAGATGACAAGAGGTAATTTTTTACTGGGATCTCAGAATTTCACTCAGAAACAGGGGGTCATCTTTAAGGTTTAAATACGCCTACAAAGCTGGACTACTTCATGAGCTGTTTTGCACAAGTGAATCTTTTTAACTTATAAACATTAGCATAGGCCTATATTAATCTAATAAAGACAACAAACGTCAACCATATCTGCAAACAAATTACAATTTTTGACCACACAGCTGATTTTTTGAGATACAAAGTTACTGCCCAATGTCAGGGATATTTTCTGTCCCTAACAGGTCTCTCTTGTAAATGAGTCGTGGAGGCTCAATGAGAACTAACCTATATAAAGGCTAAGAGAAAAAAAGAAAGAAAAAAAAGAAAAAAACATCCCTCTCATTCTAAACCTAATTTCACCAGATGGAATAGAATATTATAATAGACTGGTCATCTATCCAAGGTGTACCCTGCCCTTTGCCCATTAACTGCTGGAGAAAGGCAGTTCTCTACAACCCTACATAGAAATCGGTAAAATGGATGGATGGATTACAAATCAGTAAACACATTTTATGCAGAAAAATAAGAATGTTTGCTTTGAGAGTGTTGATGAAAAGTGTGGAGAAGATCAGAAAGATCTGCACTGTTTTTGTGGCTTTAGGAAATATACAGTATGTTTTTTCAGAGAGTCAGAGAGTCTTTATTGTCATTTGCACCGCATGTGGTACATGAGATGAAAACGAGATTATGTACACGAGGTCCCAGTTACATCCAACAACAATGAAAGAGAAAAACAGTAATAACATCTAGAACTAACTAAGAAAAACATCAACTAGTAATACACTAAGCCTAATATAGTGGGAATAAACAGCAGCACGAACATGAGTTTGTATGAGCAGATGGTCACAGATGAATACAGCAACAAGATGGATGTTATGGGGCCAAGAGAGAAACTGTAGTGCTAACAATTATTACCACCTCCTGATTCCAGTACTGTATGATGAAATGTTGGCGTGGCAAATAATTTCAGTATATGAGTGTAAAGCAGGACATAAACAATTAAGACACTGTTGAAATGTGCAATGTAAACACTGGGTTTGAGGTGGTGGATTAACCTGGAATGGAAAGTACTAAACAGTGTTGGACTTGCAACCTGTCTAGGCTGTTTTCCCACCCTTTTAACAATGACTGCTGGAGATAGGCACCAGCATCCCCCATGACCCAGAAAGGAAGAATAGTGTAAAGATAAAGATGAACAGAAAATAATGTTATTTTTTATACTCTTTTTTTTCACTACCAATCTGTGCTTTTACTTGAATATTTTATTTCAAATGTTGTACTTAGTAATGTTTAAAATCATATGTTACATGTGTGAACATGCAATTGTGATTTAAAACCCAAGATCAACCATCCAAAGCAATAAGATGTGCACAAGAGAGGTGAAGAAGAAGTGACAGGCAGGATGGAGTGGATGGAGACAAGTGTCTGGGATAATTTGCAGTAGGAGGATACCTGCAAGAGTGAAAGTGAAGGAATACAAGATACTGAGGCCTAATAATGATGTATGCTTTGAATTCAATGTCACTAACAAAATGACTGGAGGCAGAACTGGATGTACCAAAACTGAAAGTTATGCACCATAACTCATGTTCCCTGAAGGAAGGGAACAAGGTGCAACATATGACTATGGGAAATTTCCGCCGCGCGGTTCACCTGAAGTAATACATTCATGCCTTTTAAGGCAGGTGGGCGTCAGCAATGAGGCCCCACCCTCTTTGCATAAAAGGGACTGACGCCCCACCTTCATCCTCCAAGTGCACTTCACCGAGCTTGGGCATTTGAAAGGGCAAACATATGTTGCACCTTGTTCCCTTCCTTCAGGGAACATGAGTTATGGAGCATAACTTTCAGTTCCCTTATCAGTCAGGTTCACTCAGTGCAACATATGACTATGGGAACGTATTTCATTCACGCCCTGAAAATGCTCTGGAAATTCATGCTTGTGAGAACTTATGCCTTTATACTGCAGGCGTTTTGGCTGTGCTCTACTCTGTGATAGAGAGGACAGCCTGAGCGACATCACATGCGGTGACATCCAAAGTGTAGTGTTTTGCAAACGTGTTTGTAGATGTCCAGTTTGCAGCAGCACATATGTCTGTAACTGACACACCCTTGAAAAGGGCCCATGAGGCTGCCAGGCCTCGAGTTGAATGAGCATGTAGCCCAGAGGGCACCATCTGACCTTTGCTGATGTACGCCCTATTTATGGACTCAGTCACCCAGTGTGAGAGGCGCTGTTTTGACAGGGCTCTGTCAGCAGCTGGATTAGCAGAACACAAAAACAGCTGGTTTGTTTTTCTCCAACTGACAGTTTTTCAATGTAAGCATGCAGGGCCCTAACAGGGCAGAGTGCATTCAGCCTCCTCTGTCCCTCTGTTAGTACAGGGGGAGGTTCAAAGTCCAGACTTCTGGGATTTAGAGTTGGAACCTTTGGAACATATGCAGGTTTTGGACACAGGGTGACCTTTGACCCGTCAAGAGCAAACCTGGTACACATTCGGTGCACAGATAAAGCGTGGAGGGCACCCACACGTTTAGCTGAGCAAAAAGCTAAGAGCAGAGCAGTTTTATAAGATAACAAATCTATCTTAATGCTACCAATAGGCTCAAATGGAGGCTCACACAGAGTGTCCAGGACTAACTAGAGGTCCAAATCAGGGGCCAGAGTCCTTCTGGGGGGGCTTTTTCTCACTATGCCCCTCATGAAACATATCATGAGAGGGTGGGCACCAGGTGTTTTACTTCCCCAGCCTTCATGGCATGTTGAGATGGCTGACAGGAAGACCTTAATGGTGGAGAAGGAGCAGCCCTTCTCCAGCAGGTCTTGTAGAAAAGTGAGGAGCTGGACCAGGTCACAGGAAAATGAGATAATATTCCTCTCTAGACACCAGGCCTCAAAAACACGCCATTTACGAGCGTAGAGAGTCTGAGTTGACTGGGCTCTCGCTCCTTGTATCGTGTTTATAACATTACCGGGGAGGCCGGAGGCCATCAGCCGGTTCCTCTCAGCGACCAGGCCCAGAGAAGCCATAATTCTGGGCGTGGGTGAAGGAGCTACCCGTGGGCCTGAGTCAGCAGGTCCCTGTGGGGGGGCAGTTGCCATGGTGTCCCTGATAACAGTGAGATCACTTCTGGGAACCATGG
>JBBPBX010037128.1:0-14128 GCA_038048925.1 Garcialebias charrua | reverse complement strand
CCACCACCACCACACACACACATACACACACATTACAAATAAGCTTCTGACACCAGTGGCCACTGTGTTTCTAACCATCTTCCAGAGCAGGACCCTCACCCAGACCACAACTGGACCCTCACCCAGACCCAAGCAGGACTCTTAACAAATAACATACTGCACATCACATGAACAAACAAGATTATTGTATTTTTCATTTGAATTGGGCCATATCACTTATATTAAACACAAAGGTGGGCACAGACCGCTAGAGAGCGCTAAAGCACTAATCCGCTTACAGCGGACCTAAACCTTTTGTCAGCGTTTTTGTGGTTTGACTAACTTTTATAATTCATAAGCGGATTTGTGCTATTTTTATTTAAAATGCAGTACCGCTAATAACTAATTATCTATCAGTAAAAACCAATAAACTTATTTAGAGGCTCTTATGCTGGCTCCGTAGCTGCTTGTTTTACCTTTTTCCCCACCGTAAAGAGCAGAGAGGAGGGAGGGTTGGAGGGGGAGGGAGCAGAGCGGAGAACAGACTCGGATCTACCATGTAGGCAAATGATGCCGTTGCCTGGGGATCCCAATCAGCAGGGGCACCGGCCCCGCCGCGCCCCGGCCAGTCACCTACATCCCTAACATTGATCCTGCTTGTTAATGTACATTTAACATAAAAATAATTATAGTTACGATGAAAACGATCATTAAATACGCAATACAAAAACCGGTCGATTTCTGTATCCCCCTACTAAAAATGGACTATTCCATCTTGACATCTTCCGGGTCAGAGGTGAACTCGGGGGCTAATTCTGTGGCTAGCTGGTTGTGCTGGGTTTCTTGGATAAATCCGCAGAGAACCCCGCTGTTTCAAGCCAAATTAACGCGGCCGGAGGATTTTATTGTGTGTTTTGTGTCGACCACTCGACGGTGAGTCGTTAGTTTTATGTATTTTAGTTACTTTTCATTAAATCTGTTGACTGCCTATAGAATCTTGACATCTTCCGGGTCAGAGGTGAACTGGACGCTAACTCTGTGTCTAGCTGGTTGTGCTGGATAAATCCGCAGAGAACCCCGCTGTTTCAAGCCAAATTAACGCGGCCGGAGGATTGTATTGTGTGTTTTGTGTCGACTACTCGACGGTGAGTCGTTAGTTTTATGTATTTGGGTTACTTTTATGTATAAATGCGGTGGCGACACACCCGTGTATTTGAGATTTAAAAGTGGTTTTAGGGATTAAAAGATCATTCTCTTTTTTGTTAATTTCGTGGCCGAATAGAATATATGTACGTAAAGTATTAAATAAATCCTTTGATTTTTGTAATTTCATCCTTTTAGGATCATTTTAGTTACTTTTCAGTTGGCAGTGTAGTGCAAATATTGCATAACGCTGCCGGCTACCAATTGTCGAATATAAATAGCGGATTAGATTAGCTTCCCCTAATTTTCATAAGACATTTGTGCTTTTGAAATTGTGGACCTAAAAAAATTAATAAGCGTTTTAGAAATTGTGGAACTAATTTTTTAATTAGCGTTGCCCACCACTGTTATATATTATATAATATATATATAATATATAATATATATAATATATAATATATATATAATTATATATTATATTATTACCGTAAACACCGGTGTATAATACGCTCCGGTGTATAATACGCTTTGGCCAATATTTGGAAATAAATCAGAAAAATCGGTAGATAATACGCTTCGGTGTATAATACGCGCTGCCGTGACAGTCTTTTTTATGGCCACTAGATGGCGCCAGGATACGCCTCCAGGTACAGTCTGCAGGTAAACAGACTACAGGGTGCATTAGCGCCCATAGCGGCCGAAACTGGTACTGCACCATTTTTAGGCCAAAATGAAAAAGTGAATCAGAGCCAAAAATGGGTCTAAAAATATGGGAAAAAATCTGTAGATAATACGCTTCGGTGTATAATACGCAGGACATTCAAATGAGCAATAAAAGTGCGTATTATACACCGGTGTTTACGGTATAATATTATATAATAATATTATATAATAATTATATAATAATCATAATATTAAACACAACGTTTAGAAAACACTTTTGTAACATCTAGTTGAGAGCCATATCAGTCAGGAATAGTAATAAGCATTAAATAAAGAAACACCACAACGTTCATAAGCACAGTGTGACTGACCGCAACATACGACACCACGTCACGCACACAGATGAGAACACCTTAACTTTGCTCATGTGCGCTTATTAAACAACTCACTAATTATTACTTGCTTACCTGTGTATTTAGGCACCATTAATAATTACTGCTGTTCAACGTCGCTAGTTGCGTGTGATCAGCTCTGACTGTGTAAACAGAGTCCCCCACTCCCCCTCCCTCCTCGGCAGTCAAACCGGAAACGCGCTGGCGAACGCAGCGATCACGAGACGAGTCCAGGCTCGAGGGTGACGGAAAATGCGACCTGTACAGTCCAATAGTTTTGGACAGATGGGACATAAACTGCGCATGTGCTAGCGCTAGTTATAATTAGATTCAATGGAAAAGCCGTAGGCGGCGCCCAGCGGGGAACCGGAAGTACGTCACAATCAGAAAACGTTTTTTGAGACAAACAATCATTACTCATAAAATATTTATCCTACACAACTAAAAACATAATACATTTCGAAATATTTTTATTTTATTATTTCATTTTTATAAAAAAAAATTAAATCTTCAAATGGTGAAGAGCTGCAGTTCCAAGGAGGGGCGGCGCCCCTAGCGCCCTCTAGTGGCGGCCGCCGCTGTTCCTCCCCAATCCCATATTGTGATTGTCAAGTCTGCAAACAGGCACATGCAGATACTAAGGAGAAAAAACAGATTTTGAGGTAAGAAAGTAAATTTTTTTGACCATGACTATATTTTGTTTAGTACTTATACTGTTGCAGATAAAACCATATGACTTACATTAGATGAAAGTGTAATTTCTCAGGCAAAATGTGATGCATTTTCCCGTGCTAATTTCAAACCGCTATGCTACTACAGCTAGCTAAACATGGCTGACAGGGTTGGGGTGGTTGTAACATATACAGTACAGTATTTAGGCCTTATATGGCATTATATTACATTTAGGCATTATAGGCCTACATGTTAAGGAAGTTTGTTCTAGAATAATTTACAGGTAGTCCCCGACTTACGAGCGAGTTCCGTTCCTACGAGTCGCTCGTAAGACGAAATCTCGTACGTCGGAACACGAAACACGTGTCGCTCGTAAGTCCGGATTTTCGGTCGTAAGTCGGAAAATTTATGCTAGCGCTACTACGAACACTCGTTTTTCAACACAAACGTACATACTAGTTCATAAACATGCTCAGAAACTTGTTTACAAACTGTTAGCTAACACACTTTCATCTAAAAACACATACCAGTGCTGTATTTTCTGTATGTTCTGTACAACTTTACTGTTCGTTAGTCAGCTCGTAAGTCCGGAACCTCGTATGTCGATGCGCTCGTAAGTCGGGGACCACCTGTACACACATGCACACACACACAAACAGTATATTTGAGTTATGGTCAGTCACAGAGAGAGAGAGAGAGAGAGAGAGAGAGAGAGAGAGAGAGACATTGTTCTTGTATTGTTCTTTTAATTCAGTAAACCTCTTTTTGAAGCATATCACATGGTGTGGCCTCTGTTTTTGCTTCTTTTGTCTAATTGTTACAACTTACCCCAGCAGGTGTTACAACCTATACCCCGGTAGCGGGTAGGTTGTAACAAAGGAACACCATGTATTTGACATGAACTCATGATCGAGGTCTGTGATATTTTTGATTTGATTTGATGTTTATTCATTCATTTTAAAAGAACAATACAAGACAGTTTCATCAGATACAAGAATACAAGTAGGATAAAATGAAAGGAGCAGAAAGAAGATGAAATCTTATTATATCTGCCCCTTATTTCACAGTTTGTTCAACCAATGATAACCTTCATGATAATGATATCATGACAATATTCTTGCAGAGGTTTGAATTGGTGCCGTTTGTAGTAAACAAATGTGGGTATTTAGTATAAAAGTTTGAAAACTCTAGCTCAAAAAGTCTGTGAGTTAAAGGTGCTGGAGCAAAAAGTGTTACAACCATACCCGGTCTCCCCACTGTACTATGGCTCTTCTTTCCAGATGTGCGCGTGTCTGTGCAACAACTGGATGAGTAGCGTGTGGGAGGGGCCCAGTGACGGTAGAAAACAGCGGGTTTTCATTGGCTGTAGGGGAAAGGGGCGTGGCTAAAGCTTCGGAGATGCGCAGCGCTCAGACGCAACGGAGGTCGCGAGGCTGCTGCTGAATCACAATGAGACACGGAGCCGCCAGAAGCAGAGGATGTGTTTTTATATTTATGTACATGTGACTAATTTATTGACATTTTAATAATCGGAGCTTCCTCCAGGAACAACTGGTTCATGCTGCGCTGGATTGTTTGGTGTCCTCTGTCTCTGCCTGGTTTTGTTGAAGAAGAGGACCATGATGGAGACCTTCGGTCACGCACTCTGGTAAGACCAGCTCCAACATGTCTGTCTCATCCCAACTCATGTCTGTCTCACACATGTCTGTCTCACCAACTGGGCGTAGAAACAGAGATGAGGCAACACACTGTAAAGGGTGGTGTTAATGCTCATCAGGATTTTTATTCCACAACATTGTCATCACCCCCCTCCCCCAGTGGGGCAGTGATGGTGGCACACCTGCTTGCATGCATCAGTCCTGTGGTGCTGGCGGCTGCAGCCTCCATCCTGCACGCGCTGCATGCTGAGGAGCACGTCTGCACATTACATGCAAACACAACTGTCTGCATTCAGCACAGACACAGGAGCACTGTTCTGCACTGAGAGGCAGGAATGCATCAGCGTTTAGAGGAGGGAGAACACCGTGGGAGCCTTTTTATCATGGAGGTTTCTCACTGTGTGAGCAGTAAAGTAGCACCTGCACCTCCTCAGCCTGTTATTAACAGATTCCTGAACATTAGAGAGGCCTGTCAGGATGTGACCAGGCTCACCCAGAAGGTGTGGGGTCACTCAGAGCTCCCCCATCTTTTGCTGCACCTCCCTGTTTGAGTTATTGTTTCAGATCAGTGCAGATGACTTGTTTTTACATTTGCTCTGTTTCCTCTGAACATCTACATATTTACAGTGGGATCTTCATCAGGAAGGATTGTTAAGGCCGGGTGTTCAAAACGTTTGTCCGTCATGCAGTTTAATGTGCAAGTGATTCATCAAAATGTGCAGCTCCATCTGGAACAATGTGCTGCAAAAGAAATGATGGGATTTTGGTGAAAGTGTAAAACTCTTGTCTTTGGAGCTCTACAGCAAAAGCGTATCACAACAGAAACATCAATAAATGTTTTCAAAGTGTTAAAGTTGGACTTTGCAACTTGTATTTTGATAAATATATGCTTGGAACACATCAGTTAAGTTTTCTGTTTTTACAGAATAATCTGCTGACCTTTGCTGATGCCACTAATAACTTATGAGATGTCTCACATGTTCAGATATTTTACTAACAAACTCTTCTCACTCCCAAAAGTCTTTGTGGTGCACATACAAATTATACATCAAACCTTTTTTCCTCTGTCGCCCGGTGTGTCTCAGTTCTACAAGGCTCTATACGGTTTCTCTCAAGTCCTTCCAGAGTGCGCCCAAGCTTTACAGTATTTCAACTTTAGCTTAAAATGTTTTTTTTTTTTTTTAAATCAAAACTGGACAGGAAACGTCTTTGACTTTTATACCTCCTACATAAAAAACACTGTAGAAACATAATAGATCCCATGGGTGGTACACGGGTGAAGATTCTCAGTCAGGACATGGTAAGTTAAAAAAGTTCAAGACAAAAACAACTGGACTTTATTTGTAGCAGAAGATGTTTTGAGGATTCTTAATTGAAAGAACAGAGTGTGGGGTTCGAGTTATAAAGCTGATGTAACGTGCAGATTGGCCTCTCACTGCTCACAGGTTTGTTTGGGTCTTTATTAGTCTGACTCACAGATGGGCTACTGGTCACATGGATGAATCACACCTGTCATCCAGGTATGCAGCTTCGCTCAGCTTTATAACTCGAACCCCACACTCTGTTCTTTGAGTTGAGAAGGTTCCAGACTTGGGCGGACTGTGAGCCACATGGAAACTGTTCGCACTGTCCGCAGACAGTTGAGACGTCACGAGCGTGCACCCTGAGCGGCTGCAGAGCAGCTCCACAGACAATGGGCGTTTACCTTTGGGACAAACTGAGGTCGCTGAGTGGTCATTTGCTGACATGCCCACTGGATTGAGTGACAGGTCGCAAAAATATATATAAATAAACGAGAGCTGGCAGCAAGCAGTGGCAGTGTTCTGTGTCTGTATGTTGTTAATAAAATGTTCTAAAAAAAAAAAAAAAGCAGGGAGCGCTGTCCCTGCAGCCCACACATCAGACCAGCCCACCAGGAAATCTCCAGACCCTCCTGCAGTCACGCCGGACCTGATTTTAACTCGCTCGTGACTAATTCCTTCATTTCTCACAATTTCAGTCATGGCGTCAACAGAGGAGAAAGAGATCACTTGCCTCTTGGAAAAACAAACTAAAGAAAAGCCATTAAACCAGATCAGGGATGAAGAAGGGGAATTTAATACATCGGTGTCACGTACAAGACAGTCTGTCGCCGGGCAGTTTATTGGGAGACACCGAATACATGTATGCGTCGTAAAAATGGATCTTGGCGCAGACATGCCCTGCGGGCGTCCACGACGTCGAGTCTAATCCGGTACGCGCGGACCTCCACGGACTAAAGTGCGCTTGAGTCTGTAGGAGCCTTGAGATAAGAAGTGACATTTCTTCTGTTACAAGTAAAGCCCAGTTGTTTTTGACTTGAACTTTTTGGAATATCCAGTGGGTGACCACCAGGGCCCACAGTTAAGAAATGTTTAATGTTAGCATACCATTTGGCTAACGTTTACTGTATTATTATTATTTTTTTCATTTACGGTACCCTTTATTTATCCAGGTAGTCTCATTGAGCCCCGGGAACTCATTTTCAAGAGAGACCTGTTAGGGAGCAGATGGTGGGGGTTAAGGGCCTTGCTCAGGGGCCCAGAGTGGTGAATGAGTGTGGAGGCAGGTGTGGGTGTTTCACCTTTTTCCACCCACATTTTTTGATGTTGTCGGTACCGGGGCTTGAACCGGCGATCTTCCGATCACAGGCCCACCGTCTCTGACCACTGCGCCACCACTCCCCCATATCTTAGATCCTTATTTACAGTTTATTTTTATACTTTATTTTTGGGTGTAACTGGGTGTAACTTGGTGTACGTAATTTCGTTTCACCTCACACATGCGGCGGACACGGCAATAAAGTGGACTTGAACGTGAACTCATACATTGTTTGTTTGCACAGCAACTGTTTGTTTAAGGCTTATTTTTCAATCTGCATTTTTGTCTGCCTCATTAACTTGGCAGTCAGGAAGTGACAGGCACAGCTGTCTCGTTGCCAGGTCGACCACTACGAACTACTGGCAGCAGTGTTACGTTTGCTTTCTCACAGTTTATATATCAAAGCGTCCACAATGCTTTCCATTTTCATGTTTTGCTGAAATGTATGGAAGCAGCTGCATTCACACTCTTCAGACTTCCCACGGAAAAAGTTGTGTGTTTTATTTATGCGCAGTGTGATGATGTGTTTGAGTTCGACTTCTCCTTTTCTCCAAATAAAACCTTTGCGAAGTTGTTTAAGCTGTCTCCTCCAGAGCTCGGCCCATATTGATGTGAACACGTCACATCATCTGTCCCTTAAGGGCGAGATACACTCGCGCGTCCTCACGATACGCCAATACGCAGCGTACGTATGCCCCGTACGCAGCGTAGCCCCGCGTAGCCCCTCAGGGCAAGTACGCGCAAAGGTATTTTTTTACTACGCATACGCGATTCGCATACGCGATGCGCGGTGTCTGACCTAAACTTCCCCGGCTCCGGACTGTTTTGTATGTTACACAAATGAAATAAATTCCTCTTTTTTATCGCTGATCGGGCCTTTTCTTTTGTTTTTTTGCCTAAAGTCAAGTAACCGCTTCTTCCTCCGTTCACTCGATGAATGAAATGAATGAATTCAGGTCCTACCTGGGTGCGCGATGTTTTATATATTCCCTGGTGGGCTGTGGTGGGCTGTGGGCTGCAGGAAAAGCACTCCCTGTTATTATTTTTATTTCTGAGAGAACTTTTTATAACATATATAGTAGAAAGACCGTATCAGAACACCGCAGAAGTCTGAGCGAGCTGCTCACGATAGGTTTCACTTTGAGCTGACTGAAATCTGTCAATCATTTCAGTAGGCGTGTCAAAGTGACCAATCAGCGAGCTCAGTTGAGTCCTCTCCGTGGAGCGAAAAACTAGCGGAAGTGACGATCGGAAGTGACGGTACGGAGGAAATGACGTAGAATTTGGAGCGAAAACACGAGAATCTACGCGAGAACATCAGCCGAGCTGTAGCAGAGGCTCAGCCGAGCTGTAGCAGAGGCTCCGTATACGGGCGTATACGGAGTCTGCTTCACTGTATCTCGGCCTTTAGTTACATCTAAAGAAATACAGCTCTTTTTTCCTGCTTTCTTTCAAACATG
This sequence comes from Garcialebias charrua, assembly GCA_038048925.1. Classification (NCBI taxonomy): domain Eukaryota; kingdom Metazoa; phylum Chordata; class Actinopteri; order Cyprinodontiformes; family Rivulidae; genus Garcialebias; species Garcialebias charrua. The sequence continues at coordinate 5,542 of JBBPBX010037128.1, read as the reverse complement.
GGCTGACACAAGTGGAGCGGCGGCTTGGTGACTATGGCGTTTAACGCCCAAGGACAACCTTTGCACAGATCTAAAATAAAAATAGCTCAGGGAATCAAGTCCCAGGCCTTATTAAGTGTGGTACTCGTGTCCAAAGCCAAATATCGTCCACCTTTTCTTCACATCACAAAAGCCCCACAAAGCCAGAGTGAAGCATGTGACTGCAGACTCGTGGCTGCCTTCATAAATGTGAACGAAACCAAATCCCTGAGCTCTTTCCAAAATCAACAAAGCAGATTATAGCCATCGTGGAGCGTAGGAACTGGAATACAAACAGAAATCCCCCCAGGTGTACAGAGCAAAGGATACATGTATGGAAACAATCCCTTGGACATCAGAACCACATTCCTTTCTTTATTACTGGTACTCCCCTCTACCTCATCTGAACAGATTCCAGGTGGATGACAATCTCCACATTAGCTCTTTTTTTTTCTCCAAAGGTGAGTCGAGGCTGGAGAAGAAGAATGGAGCCATCCGATTGGTCAGTCAGAGCCGAGACACCCTGCCGTGTGCTGATAAGTGTGTCATAAACCCATTTTTCACGGATAGCGAGAGCACAGGAGGAGATTACATTAGCGAGGGTTAGTGTGTGTGTGTGTGTGTGTGTGTGGGGGGGGGGGGGTCACCTGACCTTGTATAAGCCTTTGCACAGTTTTGTGGTTGAAGTTGCTTGGGTGGGGGTGTAATCCTCTGCTCTGTGTGAGATACATCTTTGACCTCAACCACACCAAAGTAAAGCTTCAGAGGACCGACACAAGCGCGGGAGTGTTACTTATTGTATACGTTTTTTTTCTCTACAGCTGCTTCTTTAAAGTGTGTGTGACATCCTCTATGAACTTTGCATATAGTGACGCAACATAAATATCTTGGATCATTCAACTATGTTCGTTTTAGCAAACAAAATGATAGATTAATGAACATTCCTTTCAAAGTGAGTTTAAAATTAAAAACCGTGTTTCTTCACGGGACATCCGACTACACGCGAATGCAACATCTGTGACGTAGGAAGGAGAACGTCTTTAGAACACCCCTTTTACATATTCATGGCGGACAAGAAATAAAACGACGAATTTATCGATCTAAGTGAAGATTTGAGCGATTTGTCTTCAGTTTGGGAAGCAGAAAGTTAGATGAACAAGAAACAGCAGGTTCTAATTTAGGCCGTATTTATTTGAGTCTTACCTTTTCAGGAAGCGAGGGAGCGCCGAGGGGGGGCAGCTTTATTTATTCCATTCTTGACGAAGGTTTACATCTTTTGGGAAAGTGAAAAGGCTCACTTGTTCACTGATGATATTAGAACACCCAAATGCGACACAACGTACCAGCATTTTTCAAGTTGTACAAAAAAAAAAGGCGATCTGGCAGAGAATGAATATGCGTTATCATTGCAGCCGCGAAATGAGCTTCTCCTTACTATGTCACAGATGTTGCATTTGTGTGTAATCGGATTTCCCGTGAATAAACACGGCGCGAAGTTTAAAATAACTTTTAAATCAAAATTAAATTGATTTATTATTTTGCTTGTACAAACAAACATAGTTGAATGATACAACATATTTATGTTGGAGAAATTTTATGCATACAGTAGTTCAAACATCATGTCAGTGGACCTTTAACCTTCTGTGGATGTGGTGTAGGATTCTCCTGCTGATCTAACGGGCGCTGTGTGTCTGTGCGCCTGGTCTGAAGCAGCATGTGGAAGTTCACAGCAGCAGCTGTGTCAACACCATCAGTCAACATGAAGGTGTCAGCCTCACCTGTCCACGGAGCCTGACGTGTGATCCAGCTGCTCCAAACCCCACAAACGTACAATGCAACAAACACGGAAGTTGACTGTCCTGGAAAAAGTCGGATCATTGTGTAAAATGTCAATAAAAACAGAATGGAATCATTCGAAGTATGAATCCATATTGTGTTCTCAGATAGAGAACATTTAAAATGTTCAAAAAAATATGTCTTTCTCTTTGGGAGTTGGAAAAATAAGTCATTTTGAATTTTATGGGAGCAATAAATGTCAGAAAAGTTGGTCCAGATACATATTTCTGTATCTGTATTCCTGTGAAGCATCCTCTCCTGAGTTTTTGGAGGAGAACGTTGTCCTCGTCTCATGTAGGACTCTAGCTGTTCAGCAGTCCTGGATTGCTTTGTGCAGGAGCATATGTTGCTCTAAAACCCGTGTGTAGTTTTTCTGCTTTGATGGTGCCTTTTCAGATCTGCACGCTGTTTATGCCAAAAGCACAAATGCACCCCTATACCCGCAGAGAGGCAGTCTTTTGAACTGTGTGCTGATAACAGGCCAGATGGTCCCTCTTCTCTTTAGTGTGGATAACATGGTGTCCTTGCTTTGCAGAGAAAAATACTTTGCCTCAGTCCATTTAAAAAAAAACTTCAAGTTCAAGTCAATTTTATTGTCATTCTCACCACATGTGGTACAAGAAGTGGAATGAAATTATGTACTCAGGGTCCCAGTTACACCCAACAATAGCTAAAAATATAAAGTGTAAAAAGAAAACAGTACTGTACAGGTAGTCCCCGACTTACGACGGAGTTCTGTACGCGCCGTCGTAAACGAATTTCGATGTAAGTCGAATTATACATACATACTGCACCATATACATGTACAGTACAGTATTACCAAGCAATTATATCCTAACACAGTACCCTACATAATTATAAAAAAAACACCTACATTTGGAGCCATAATGATGGGGAAAATAATTAATTTCTTACTGGGAGCTGGTGAAGCTTCCTCCGTCTGTTAGCTTGTTAGCTCGTTGCTTCTCCAAAATCTGAGGGTGCCTGTACTTTTCCACTGCTTCGCGCGGTTCAGAGCGTTTACAGTAAGGTCTGTTAGCATGTTAGCTCGTTGCTCCTCCGCGGTTTCTGCTGTCAAACCGGAAGTAAAACCGGAACACGGCTTTTCAAAATAAAATTTAAAAAAAAAGTTTTTATGGGAGGTGCATCGTAACCGCGAAACGTTGTAAGTCGAGGACGTCGTAACCCGAGGACTACCTGTATATAAGGAGGATACACTAAGATATTCGCTAAACGAATGCCAAACTGTTTGGTTCAGGGGAGATCGATGCTTGTTCACCCGTGGGTTCGTCTTTGCATTGTGGAGCTTTAATCAGCATTTGTGATCTGTGCTGGCAAAACAAGTCACAATGAGGAATTCTTAAATACTGTTAGTAAAAATAAATAAATAAATAAATAAATTCCCCCTCTGAAAAGCTTCTAAATGAATTATTTTTTGTTGAACATCTGTGATTTTATCACCTGGCTTGTCTCGTTTAAAGTGCCCGTTTGAAAACTGTTTTACTGGTCTGGAGTGGTTTCATCAGGAATTCCAGCCCCATGTTTTACAAGGAGAATCCCGGACTTTACAATGACTCCAAACATTATATGAAGGGATTTCCCGATGCAATGTCAGCCAGCAGAATTAATTGTGTTAAATTCAAAGGAAAATAGATTAAAATGATTATTTCTTAAGACATGCTTGTTGGAAAATGTTGGTTTAAAGGTAGATTCAGATTAATATTTGCACATTTAGTTACTGGGATGGCTCGATGGTGTCTTTATTAAATTCAATTTACAGTATTATGAAGTCATATTTACTCAAATCTCAATTAGGACAACAGTCATTATTTTCACATCTTTCCCTCTGCAGCCTGCACTCAGTCGATGGCAACAAGGCAAACTGTGTTTGCAGACAATCACTTCTTGTTTACTCAAGTGTTCCTGAGCCCATGCAGTGATGTTCAGGACACAATCAGAACTGATATTAATGCAGTGGCCTCTGAGGGCCAAAAGATTACGACCATCCAGTATCAACTTCCAGACTTGCCCTTTGAGCTCAGAGGTGTTTTGATTCTTAAAATATTTTGATAATGTTATGAACTGATGGGATGTTGGAAGTCCTCGATGGTATGATAAGGAATATTATTTTGAAATTGTTCTACTATTTTTAGACAGCTTCTCTTTTGCAGACTGGTGAGCCTCTGCCCATCTTGAGAGATTCAGCCTCTCTAAATATTCTTTTTATGCTCTGGCCTCTTACAAACTGTTGCTAATTGTTGCTAATTCATACAGTTAGTTGTAAAAAATGTTCCTGTATTTGTTTCTTGTACAAATGACCTTTTGTTGCTGCTCTTTTAACTTTTTTGAGATGTGTTGCTGACATCAAATTTAAATTTGCCTCCATAAAAACATTTGGCCTGTTTACTATGATCCATCCATCCATCCATCCATCCATCCATCCATTATCTTTACCCACTTCTTCTTTTTCCATTGTGAATAAAGTATTGATTTATGAGATTTTGCAGAGCAGCAAAGTGGCACAGTTGGTAGAGCTGCCGCCTCTCAGTGAGAAGGTTGCCAGATTGAATCCCAGTCGGGGGCCTTGCTGGGTGGTGTTCTCTCCGTGCATGTGTGGGTTTTCTCCAGGTATTCCAGTTTCCTCCCACAGACCAAAAACATGCATGTTAGACTGATTGATTGGTAACTAAATTGTCCCTAGGTGTGAGTGAGAGAGTGAATGGTTGTTTGTCTCTTTTGTCTCTCTGTGTCCCTGTGATGGACTGGAGACATGTCCAGGGTGTACCCTGCCTCTCGCACAGTGAATGCTGGATCTGGACACCAGTGACCCCAGTGACCCTAAAAGGAAGAAGCGTGTAAAAGATAATGGCCCTCATGCACGAACCGTTCGTACGCACAGATTTGTTCTTACACTGTGCGTACGAGTGATTTAGGATCATTTGTGGCATTCAACAATGTTTTCGTATCCTACGATTTTCTTCAGATACGAACAAAATTTACGAGTGGTCCGGACCTGTCGTATAATTTAGGAGCGTCAGTCTGCTGTCATCCAGACGGATCTTCTGCACGAATAACTTCATATTTCGTTATTTAGAAAATATTTTGGGTTTAAAAAAATCACGCACCATAATTATTCTTGACAATAGGTTATTCTGTTTGAATTAGAATTATAATTTTAAGTTTAATTTGTCTGGTGTGTCGCGCAGGCCGTGCGCTCCCCTTGGTCATCAAAGCCGCTCCTCATATTAACACCCAGGTACATAAAATCCCATACACCGCCGCAGAACAAGTACGAATTAAGACTGATCTTGTGCCAAACACCATCGGAGCAATTGATTATTATATCTGATTCGAAATATAACCTGCAGAATGTGGTTGCGCCCTGACCAGGAGGTGCGCGATGAGCAGGAGGTGCGCGCATCATTTGTGCTGCAAAACATGTTGGCACGCATCTTGCAGCGTGGCATTTATTGTCCATCCATCTCCTGACCACCTCCTGTCATGTTGGCACGCGTCTTGACCACCTCCTTGCGCAGCAAGACGCGTGCCAACATGACAGGAGGTGGTCAAGAGCGTGCCAACATGACAGGAGGTTTGACCACCTCCTGACCACCTCCTGTCCGTGCTGCGGCGAGATGTTTGTTTGAAGCCATTTTCAGATCAAACCATTTATTCTTGATTTCTAATA
>JBBPBX010037127.1:17201-31088 GCA_038048925.1 Garcialebias charrua | reverse complement strand
TGTTTCCCAAGCTGTTTTCTGTTTGATATCAGAAGACGATCCAAAACTTGAGAGATCTGATATAAAAGCCATTCCTATAGACTTTACTGTAAGTTTCTCTTTTATAATATATATATTTCATAATCCATGGGACACATACTGTCAGCACACACAGCATCCATGTATTCACTTTTAACCATTTGTTAAAGTGACTCATGGAGAGCAGACTAGGGAACTGATGACTCGTAGCAGCCCCACGTCTCATTCATAGATCCTCCCTTTTTATTCACGACTTTAACGCCACTCCACCACATGCACAGAGCCACCCAACCAGTCACTTTCACCTGTATTATCTGTTTTCATCTGTAAAATTTATACCCTGCTCTGTAGCTCTTGGCCATAAGTTGATTTATAGCTGATGCCACAAAGTGTTGCTGTTTTGTTAACTACTTTGACATTGTTTTCTGTAGGCCAAATGACATTTCTAGGTATATTATAAATCCACAGTGTGATTGGCAGAGGACCACATAAGTAAAACCAATGCACCTGATATTGTTGAGATGGAAAATGCTTTAAAGTGGTGATAAAGACCAACAGCACCTTTGATAAAGTACAGGTTGTACAAAGCCTGTGGGAACTTATAGCTTATGTGTTATTATATACTGTATGTTGATACATTTTCTTTTAATGTTTGGCAAGAAAAAGATGAAATAATGTTGAAATGCTCTTGTCTCTGGGCTCTTACTGCAGTTTGAATCAGCTTGTCATTAAAACTAGAAGCAGTGAAAGAGGGAAGCTTGCCAAAAGCATCCCTAAGATCAAAGATTTTATCTTGGTAACATTATCAGTTCAGTTGCTGTTTTGCAAGTGAAAAAGTGTTACAACTTTCCAGCAAGCAGCCTCTGAGTGTAGTCTATTAGCTATACAGCAAAGGGGGATTTATGTGAGGGTCATGGATGTTATCACTCACTAATGTTAAATTATTATAGAACCACGTGTGTTCACTAAGGAATGAGTGCAAACGGTTGCTGTGTGTGCCTGTGCGATGTGTTGGAAATGTTTGAAGTTTGCAGATGGGCCCTGCTGACAATAAACTGACCAGCTTCATGAAATGAAAACTGGTGATCCTCCTTTAAGTGAATTTATCAATAAAGTATGTTATCATCTAGAGCCGGGGTGTCAAACTAATTTCCACCGAGGGCCACATCAGCTTAATGGTTGCCCTCAACGGGCCAGATGTAGCTGTAAGACAGTATAAATGTAGTTTAATTTAACTAAATGTACAGTAATGTAAATTAAACACAACAACTCCTTATTGGTAAATAACAGTTTTTTTGTAATAATAATAATAATAATGTCACATTTTGTCATCTGTGTATGTTTCCATACAAGACGAAATTTGTCTCTGCATTTAACCCAACTACCACCAGGTGGTGCAGTGGGCAGCTAAAGCGCCCGGGGAGCTGGGGACTTATTCAACTTACAAATATTACATATACCGGTATATATTTGCACAGATGTAGAAATATATGTCTACTTCTTACACTGTTATAATATAAAACCCTTTTGACTTAGTGATTATGTGACAATCAGACCTTTTAAGCTCTCAAGGGCCCCATAAAAGATGTGGAGCGCCACATCTGGCCCGCGGGCCTTGAGTTTGACACATGTGATCTAGAGGCATAAATACTGTAGTCTGATGTACAATACATATCCACCACAATAATAAATGTACAGGGATGTAAAAAATATGGCAGCAAGTATAACACAGCAGCTACCCCTAAAATAAATTCTGTTTATTCCAGTGGTGTAGTCTGTGTGAAACATGGGCTTACGGAGTATACCCACTAGAAAAGCACAAGAATTTCAGTTTACCCACTTACAAGTGCTCATTGATACATGGCATATTATTAGGAATGTGTCATTGATACGTTAAATAGTAGTTAAATGCTTCTGTAACAATCTGTCTGTATGCAGCACATTTATTACATTTGCTCATCCAGCAAATTATTGTATAATTATGTGCTTACTACTTAATGCTTGAACATGTTTTGCTTTGATATTGTTTTATAAATTCTACGGTGACGTGCAGTCATGATGCCTCACCTGTCATCATGACAAGTAAAAATACTAACAATGTTAAGCGAACATACATTTGACTACTTGACTGTTCTATAAAACTGTTTTCAAAAACTTTTTTATAAAACTGTTTTCTGACGACTGCAGTACTGCAGTCATCAAAATCGTGGAATTTATGCATTGCCTGTTCAAACGCATGGAAGAAATGCCGGCTGAGGCAGTGTAGTGCTCTGGTTCACCTCTGGGGGCGTTGTGTCATATACAGTTTATAAAGTAGGCAGTTAGAGCATGCATGCCCATTGCTTTCTCTCTTTATATCACCAATATACTGTACATATTTGATTACACATGTGCTGCACATGCTGATGTTCTACAGTCTGTCTAATATATTGAATGAATGTGTGTGACATATTTCTGCTTTTTAATCTGTGCACGCTAGAGTTGCATTTGGGCCCCAAAAATCTGAACCAACCCAGCCCCAGCCCGCAGTTATAATTTCTGAACCCCACTCAACCCAACAAATTTAACAGTAATTACAAGTCCGAACCTGGACAAAAACAAAAACATTTTTAATTAGTCATTATCGGTCGGGGATGCACAGCTGAATAAAAGGGGCAGAAGATTCAGAGCTGAGGGTGTGTTTGTCATTTCATGGCCATAAAAGAGCATTTAAATCCCTATCTCTGCCTGCATTCTGATTCATTCAGACATGGACCCTGCTCTGACATGTCTGCTTTGGGATCTCACCTGTTTGGATCGTCGACTGTGTGTGTCTGAATGAACGTCCATTTGGGCGATGGATCGCTGCCTGGCAGTATAGTCCCATCTGAAGTTTAATGGAACTTTTTACCTCTTTCAAGGCCAGTCAGTTTGTGGTGAACTGGCCGCATGCGGCTGGTGGAAGTATGGCATGCCATGTATCATACAATTGGATCGCAGCTGATCCTGACCCAATTAAAAGCCAGACACTGACCTGGCCTGCCTATCCAGCACATTAACATGATCTGGCCCGCCCTTAATTTAGGTCGGGTGGGACCGGGCTTAGGGCTCGTGTTAGAAATGACAGCTCTAATGCACGCTGAAAAACACAAGAGTTGCAGCAGAATATACCTTGCCGCACCGATAGGGGGCAGTACTGCCCCATAGGAACAAAGAAGCAGGTGCAGTTGATGTGTGTTCCTTTGTTACGCAGAGGGGCAGGGGTATGTAGCAAATCAGTACACTTGTTTAAATTTGTTTAGACAAAATAGAAGATCACATCTCAAAACTAAAAAAAAAAATCTAAACTCCTCATAATAGTTTCAAAGTAGTAATGAGTTGATTAAGGCATAATTAGTTGCCTTATAAAAGGCTGAATTAAAATATAAGCTTCTGTTTTGGGTTCATACAATCTTTATCTTTAAAATTTTGACTTCCCTTTATGGAAAATAATAAGCATCAACAAACTGCTGAGAGACAGGCAAGGGCAAAGACGCACACAAAGCAGCATGCCAGGAGACTTAAATGACTTAAACTTGAAAAACAGCCTGACAATTAATTATTATTACATTTTTGTGCATTATTATACCATTGCCTTTTCTTGCCAATGTCCATTTCCTGTAAAATAAGAAGGATCATGTGTATCTACAATCACGCATGCAGCCTGAAGTAAGAGAGAGTTTGAAATCTTACTTTATGTCAATGTCTCTGACTCAGTAGTCTGGCAGAACAGCCTAACAGCCTTCTGTGAAAACAGGAGCAGACACTGTGAGGGTCATAAATCTGCAGCACATCCATAAGATCAGAATTGAGCTGGTAATAGAAGTGGTAAGAAAATATTGGAAAGTCAGCTTGTTCAACTTCAGCCTCAACTGAAACATTAATTGGGCAGAACAGCCGTATAATAGAGTGTAGATGTAGGCCAATGTAAAGATAGCACAGACCAAGAATGCAATTTGCTCAAAGTGGTAAGTCACTTTTCTACCTGGGCATCATGAGATGTGAAAAGTACTGCTTCAAAAACTTCCTGACTTCTGTAAAAATATATTAAATTAAGATTAACCAGAATGTTCAATAGTTTCTTACCCAGGCAACAAAGTTGTTAGATTTTTGGTCTTGCTCATAATCATCATATAAGATAAGAACTAAATAGCTATTATTACAGAATACAGACAATTTAAAATAAACTCACACAGTATCAAAAGCCAGGGAATAAAAGGGAGTTTTAAATTAGACTTGAAAACGATGAGAGAGGGAGCCTGCCTGACATGTAATGTCATTCCACAGTCTTGGACCTGCAACAGAGAAAGCCCTGTCACCTCTGAAATTAAAACGAGTGCCTGGAAACAATAAGATCATCTGGTCTGCTGACCTCAGACAGCACTGTGGGACATATGGCTGCAGCATATCAGCGAGATGGGAGGGGGCCGAACTGTTCAGAGATTTAAAAACACACAAGTATTTTAAAATTTAATAAAAAGTGAACCAGGAGCCAGTGAAGGGAGGCCATAACTGGCATAAAGTGCTATTTTAATTTTGGTTACCGACCAAAATTATTGTTTCTATAGCAACATAACTGGATTATTTTGCCGTTCCGGAAATTATGGCTGTAACTTTATTATGGCACGATTTATAGCTCAACAGGTTGAGTTTACGGAGTTCTTTTTCAGTTTAAAATGCTGGTAATTAAAAATGCTTAAAAAAATTAAATTACTTTTACAAACCGGATTCCAAAAAAGTTGGGACACTAAACAAATTGTGAATAAAAACAGAATGCAATGATGTGGAGATGGCAAATGTCAATATTTTATTCGTAATAGAACATAGATGACAGATCAAAAGTTTAATCTGAGTAAATGTAACATTTTAAAGGAAAAATATGTTGATTCAAAATTTCACAGTGTCAACAAATCCCAAAAAAGTTGGGACAAGTAGCAATAAGTGGCTGGAAAAAGGAAATTGAGCATATAACGAACAGCTGGAAGACCAATTAACACTAATTAGGTCAATTGACAACATGATTGGGTATAAAAAGAGCTTCTCAGAGTGTCAGTGTCTCTCAGAAGCCAAGATGGTAAGAGGATCACCAATTCCACCATTGTTGCGCAGAAAGATAGTGCAGCAATACCAGAATGGTGTTACCCAGCGTAAAATAGCAAAGACTTTTAAGTTATCATCAACCGTGCATAACATCATCAAAAGATTCAGAGAATCTGGAACAATCGCTGTGCGTAAGGGTCAAGGCCGTAAAACTCTACTGGATGCTCGTGATCTCCGGGCCCTTAAACGTCACTGCACCTCAAACAGGAATGCCACTGTCAAGGAAATAACAGAATGGGCTCAGGAATACTTCCAGAAAGCATTGTCAGTGAACACAATCCACCGTGCCATCCGCCGTTGCAGCTGAAACTCTACAGTGCAAAGAGGAAGCCATTTCTAAGCAAGCTCCACAAGCTCAGACGTTTGCACTGGGCCAGGGGTCATTTAAAATGGAGTGTGGCAAAATGGAAGACTGTTCTGTGGTCAGATGAGTCACGATTTGAAGTTCTTTATGGAACACTGGGACGCCATGTCATCCGGACCAGAGAGGACAAGGATAGCCCAAGTTGTTATCAACGCTCCGTTCAGAAGCCTGCATCACTGATGGTATGGGGTTGCATGAGCGCTTGTGGCATGGGCAGCTTGCATGTCTGGAAAGGCACCATTAATGCAGAGAACTATGTTCAGGTTCTAGAACAACATATGCTCCCATCTAGACGTCATCTCTTTCAGGGAAGACCCTGCATTTTTCAACAAGATAATGCCAGACCACATTCTGCAGCAATCACAACATCATGGCTACGTAGGAGAAGGATCCGGTACTGAAATGTCCAGCCTGCAGTCCAGATCTTTCACCTGTAGAGAACATTTGGCGCATCATAAAGAGGAAGGTGTGACAAAGAAGGCCCAAGAACATTTAGAGGCCTGTATTAGACATGAATGCGAGAGCATTCCTATTTTTAATTTGAGAAACTGGTCTCCTCTGTCCCCAGATGTCTGTTGAGTGTTGTAAGAAGAAGGGGGGATGTCACACAGTGGTAAAAATGGACTTGTCCCAACTTTTTTGGGATTTGTTGACGCCATGAAATTTTGAATTAACATATTTTTCCCTTAAATTGATACATTCAGTTTAAACTTTTGATTTGTGATTTGTGTTATATTCTGAATAAAATATTAGATATTGGCACCTCCACATCATTGCATTCAGTTTTTATTCACAATTTGTTTACTGTCCCAACTTTTTGGGAATCCATTTTGTAAAAGACAAGGGGAAACTGCCTTTCTGATTTTGTAGGGACTTATCTTAGTTAGATTTTTTATTTTTTTGCATTGCTCTGGTCGAAGGTGGCTGATTCTGCCTTTCCTCTTCCGTCTCCCTTCTCCCTGCTCTGCTCACTGTTTGTCTGCAGCTCCTCGGCACTCATCTCTCAAACCTAAATTGATATTATGGATTTGCTATCATGGACGATCATTTCTATTGACAAAATTTTTTCTACAAAACGACAAGGTCCCGGGGAACCAGCTTGCCCAGCACAGATGCACTCTGGGGGATACATCATGGATTCCTGGGGAGAGTGGAAGGTAATGGGTCTCTCAGTCCTGTCTGTTGAGGACGTTGAAGATGTTTACATAATTGGATTTATGATGGCAGGCGCTTTGCTATTTGGCATCGGTGGAGCTCTGTTCTATCGGAAACTGAGGAAGACTTCAGCGGCAGTTACGGCCATGGCTAAGCTTCCGAGCCGGTATGAAAGTTTGATCCATGCTGTGACCTCGCTAAATCAGCTGCTTTAGGAGCTTAACCGTAAGGTGGAGGCAATTTATGAGAATCACAGGCCACCTGCGGCTTCTGGGACTCGTCAGAGTGGTGGGTTTGACCTGGAGGGGGATTCATAGCATGGATCAGAGGAACGGATTCCCACAATTAGACCATTTTGGAATCTGATTGTCCAGATGGACTCAAGGCTGCAGGAAAAAATATGTCTGCCTGAAGGAAATCAACAATCAAGCTTATCTGAATCTGACTCCCCGCCAGCCTTGGAAATGGGCTGACTATCAAATTTCTCCTGGGTCATGAGTAACCGAGGACAACAACTGCATCTACCCCCCTTGAGAATTTTCTGTGTGCGCTTATCAGAACTGCTGGCTGGAAAACATAATCAGAACTGTGGCTGATCTGAAGAAGGCTCATGGACTAATCTCACCACCTCAACCTCAAATGCATATGTAATTTGTCTTAACTGTGCTTGCTGGTAGAGTTTTTTGATGTCTCAAGTCGTGTCCTAGTAGACCAGATGTGAAAGAGCTTGTTTGTAATACCACTACCTACCATCATGGTTCTTCTCCCTTTTCATATCTAAGATTATTATTCTGATAAGGAATGAGATGGCCGCGCTGATAATCAGCTGCAGCTTCGCACACTTAGTCCCTCTTTCAGACGACTGTGCGTACATATTCCGTACCTCGGTGCAATGTCAATAAAGATATTCAGATTCTGATCTGATTCTGATTTGTATGAAGTGTCTTTTAATATTTGAGAGTCCTTCGCCTGAGATGAAGCCTGAAATCAATTGCAGGACTTTTTTTTAATTTAACCAACCCTTCTTTGATGAAGGGTGAGTTTAGCTCTTCAAGGTTCAGCTCTCAGATTATTGTTCATTCTTGTTTTATCCCTTACCATCATTTCTGAGCATTAGAGTCAGAGTCAGAGAGTCTTTATTGTCATTTGCACCGCATGTGGTACATGTGATGAAAACGAGATTATGTACACGGGGTCCCAGTTACATCCAACAACAAATGCAAGAGAAAAACAGTAATAACATCTAGAATTAACTAAGAAAAACATCAACTAGTAATACACTAAGCCTAATACAGGTAGTCCCCGATTTACGAGCGCTCTGATCTGCGAGGTTCCAGACTTACGAGCTGCGAATTTTTGGAAAAAACGAAAAAAATACTGAGTTTTCATGTGTTTTTTCACCACAGTTAGTTAGCTAAGCATATGGACACACGTTTCCGATCATTTTTATGCACTCATAAGCAGTTTTTGGATGAAAATAGAGTGTTTGTAGTCGCGCTAGCGAAAACCGTTCCAATTTACGAGCGAAATTCCGGATTTACGAGAGAAATGGCGGCCGTTCCAAATTACGAGATTTCCGGTTTACGAGCGCCTCGTTGTAACGGATCTCGCTCGTAAATCGGGGACTACCTGTATAGTGGAAAAACATCATTATAAACAGCAGCACGAACATGAGTCTGTATGAGCAGATGGTCACAAATGAACACAGCAACAAGAAAACAGATCAGCATCAGCATGATGTGATATTGTGCAGTGATTATTCTTATTATTTATTTATTCATGAGTCTAACAGCCTCAGGGTAGAAGCTGTTCCTCAGTCTAGTGGTTCTACATTGTCTACATTAGATAATGATCAAGACAAGACTTGTGGAAAGGGGCGACCGTGGGGTAGTGGTAATGGCAGTCGTCCCCCGATCGGAAGGTTGGAGGTTCGAATCCCGGTTCCCCACACCATGTGTCGTTGTGTCCCTGGGCAAGACACTTAACCCCGAGTTGCTCCCGGTAGGACTGGATGGCGCCTTGCATGGCAGTCGCCGCTACCGGTGTATGAATGTGTGAATGAATGGGTGGATGGTTGGTATTGTAAAGCACTTTGGGGCTCCTCACAGGGGGTTGGAAAGCGCTATATAAATAAGCTCCATTTACCATTTACCCACAGAAACAATCCGAAGAGCTTAAATTTACTGCATTAAAGGCAGATTAATGATTTGGTAGCATTGGACAAGGATGGCCCTCGTGGTATTCTAGGCCCTGTTTACACGGACACTGTGTGGGGGAAACGCAACTTTTGGGCATGTTAATTAGGTTGAAAGTTTTGCGTTGACATGGGCGAATTCTGTGGATACGACTCTCTCCCCCCCACCCCCCGTACTCATGAATTTACTGTAGTTACCATGCTGGGCCTGTAGATGGCGCTGTGATCTTTGGAACCTTCACTACTGCGCATGCGCCACTGCTGCTTGAGGTAAACAAAGCACACGAGGCAGCCTGTTTTCCTCTCTGGCTAAAAGTTCAGCTACTACAAGTTGTTGTCAACAAGTTAACAAGTTAAAGCTGGAATTTGGATAAGAGTCAACAGATCTGACACCAAGTGGACCGCTTCATCTGCACACCAGTTGCTGATTGGACCGGAACCGCGTCAACATGTCTGACTTTACTCCGTGAGAATCAGCTGATTTACAGCAGCGCTACAAGGTAAACCATGTTCTTAATAATGTGTCCTGGTGTTTAGTTCGATCACAGAACAACCAACTGAGGTTTTATTTTTATTTTTTTCCTGCGAGGTCGAAGCTGTTCCACGAAGCGAACCGGTTCGGATCTGGGTCCAGTTTCCACCAGGATGAAAACAACAGAGTCCAGTTCATTAAAGTTCGGTTAACGTGTTTTTAAAAGTGTTCAATTTAATTCTCAGTGTTTGTGACATGAGTTTGTGGTGTTGAATAAATAAATAAATTAAAAATCAACCTGGTGTCTTCATTTTCAACATGCAGCATGTTAGGCATGACGTAACGAGTCCAGATAGCTTCATTTAGCTCAGATAAATGTAAATATCTCCCACGCTAACATAAATACTGTTTATTATTGTTAAACTGTTAATATATAGCACATTTAGTATGTTATAGTGCAGCGTGACACGTGAAATGTCCGACTGCCTCGTTAACAGACAACTGGATCCAGGCAGCTGCTCTCTTCCAACACAGATGCAGGTAAGGTGTAGAATAATTAAATATGAGAATCAAAATATATTCCATCAGCTATAGTTCAGAAAGTGGTGCGTGTGTCCACTGTCCAGTCCACCGCCATTGTTAAAATGCCGGCTGTCTGCGCGTGCGTGCTGCGTGCATGTGTTCAAACAAAAGCTCCACGGGAGATGTTTACATTATCAACGGGGGGTCAGCGAAAAACTTCCACCTTGAGAGCAGGGTCAGAAAAGTATCGGTGTCATCGAGGGGGGCCAGCAGCGTCGTGTAGGCGATAAGCAAAGTCGCAAAGAGAAAGTAGCGGTTACACTCAAAATACGCGCCGTGTAAACTGGCCCATTCTAGTCAAGTTTTACTGGAAATACATCAAGGCTCAACCTCTAATTTGTAAAGGATTGCATTTCCAATTTGAAGTGGGAATCCATCAAGATCTCAACAGGATTTGATTTATTCACAGTTGGAGAATGAGATAACAAAATCTAAACTTACTCCCTGAACCACAGAGAAGAATTTTTCAAACATGGCTGTCAGATGGTTGTTTAATCTAAGCTAAAGATCAAAAATTATATTTAAACAAGTCTTATACTTTACCCTACAGACAATCCAGTTCAATATGTTACCCAGTGGGGCTTCTGCTAGTTGAAAGGAACACATAAAGAAAAAAGGAGTGAGTCTAGTAAATGTAATGAGTCATGTTGCCCTGAGCTTTAGACGTGGGAGAGGTGAGATCATAAAGTCTGACGCTGATGGAGGTTTTTAATGTGTCCAGAGAACGATCTTGTTAAAAGTTCTTGTAATTTTCTGTCGGTCCCTTTAGGATACCATTACGTACTTAAATCAAACTCTGCTTTTATGACAGTGAGACAAGGATCAGAAGAAGTCATGCATAGCTCTGTAATTTCTGTACAATATGAAACGAATGTTCAATATTTAGGGATTTTTATATTAATTTCAACATTCCTGTAGAATAACAGAATGTGTAATAATTTGTATTCCAGAATTTGCACAGATATGGATCTTTGTTGCTTTTTTGTGAATCTGAATGTTACAAAACCCAGCAAGAGCCAGGTGTGGAAATGCAACAAGAAGTCTGGGAGATCTGTCCTCAATTTTGTAAACTGAACACATAGATATGTAATCTGTTTCTTCAGCTTAAGAGTCTGGAAAGTTGCTAACATAATTCATTTTTTAGACAACAAGCAGTAGAAAATTACTCAAACTGATTTGGAAAGCTGAACAAGTATCACTCCTGGGACCAATATCTTCTAAACAACCTATTTCCAAAACTTTACAGCCGTCAACAGCCAAGCTAATATTTAGTTCATTTATTATTTTTGTGGAGCCATATGTAATGCCTTGTTGACGCAAGTTTTTCAAATAATTGTTATATTTGTCTTTTCTTTTAATAATTTTATAATCCATGTAAAAATGGCATTGGTAGTAGAAATGTTTTCATACTTTCAAAACTACCAAAAAGGTTGTAGTAACCATACCTAGTTTGTATGTGACACTGTAACGCCGCAACAAACATACACCCAAAACAGGAAACAAGGCTTCAAGCTTGTGTTTAAAGTTTACGTATTGGGTGCAAATATATATTAAAAAAAAACATGAAGACAATCTCAAATTGTAGGTTGGATCGGAGGTGAAGGTATGAAATACAGTTGTCCCTTTCTACTTTGCGGTTCATTTAATGCAGACTTGCTCTATCAGGGTTTTTCAAAATAAGATTGGCCATGACACACAAGGATGAGCCACACGATCGTCATGGAGTTTTTATTTAAAATAAATTGTTTTAAATTAAATGGGAACGTCTGGCAGAGTCTCCCGTAAGACGGAGCTTTAACTCCCACCTCCGGGAGAGCTTTGAACACGTTCACAGTCGGGGGACATTGAGTCAGAGTGGACCATGTTCCGCGCCTCTATTGTCGAGGCAGCTTATCGGAGCTGTGGCCGCAAGGTTGTTGGTGCCTGTCGTGGTGGCAACCCTCGAACCCGGTGGTGGACACCGGCGGTGAGGGATGCTGTCAGGCTGAAGAAGGAGTCCTATTGGGCCTTTTTGGCCTGTGGGACCCCGGAAGCAGCTGATAGGTACCGGCAGTCCAAACGGCATGCGGCTCGGGTGGTTGCTGAGGCAAAAACTCGGGCGTGGGAGGAGTTCGGAGAGGCCATGGAGAATGACTTCCGTACGGCTTCGAGGCGATTCTGGTCCACCATCCGGCGTCTCAGGGGGGGAAAGCGGTACGCGACCAACACCATTTATAGTGGGGGTGGCGTGCTGTTGACCTCAACTCGGGATGTTGTGAGTCGGTGGGCGGAATACTTCGAAGACCTCCTCAATCCTACTGGCACGTCTTCCACTGAGGAAGCGGAGCCTGGGGACTTTGGGTCGGGCTCTCCAATCTCTGGTGCTGAGGTCACCGAGGTGGTTAAAAAGCTCCGCGGTGGCAGGGCTCCGGGGGTGGATGAGATTCGCCCTGAGTTCCTTAGGGCTCTGGATGTTGTGGGGTTGTGTTGGCTTACGCGACTCTGCAATATCGCGTGGACATCGGGGGCAGTTCCCTTGGATTGGCAGACTGGGGTGGTGGTTCCCCTATTCAAAAAGGGGGACCGTAGGGTGTGTTCCAACTATAGGGGGATCACACTCTTAAGCCTCCCTGGTAAGGTCTATTCAGGGGTTCTGGAGAGGAGGGTCCGTCGGATAGTCGAACCTCGGATTCAGGAGGAGCAGTGTGGTTTTCGTCCTGGTCGTGGAACACTGGACCAGCTCTACACCCTCAGCAGGGTCCTGGAGGGTGCGTGGGAGTTTGCCCAACCAGTTTACATGTGCTTTGTGGACTTGGAGAAGGCATTCGACCGCGTCCCTCGGGGGGTTCTGTGGGGGGTACTCCGGGAGTATGGGGTACCAGGCCCTTTGGTACGGGCTGTTAGGTCCCTGTATGACCGGTGTCAGAGCTTGGTCCGCATTGCCGGCAGTAAGTCAGGCTTGTTTCCAGTGGGAGTTGGACTCCGCCAAGGTTGCCCTTTGTCACCGATTCTGTTCATAACTTTTATGGACATAATTTCTAGGCGCAGCCGAGGTGTTGAGGGGATCCGATTTGGTGGCCTTAGAATCGCATCTCTGTTTTTTGCAGATGATATGGTCCTATTGGCTTCATCAGGTCGTGATCTACAGCTTTCGCTGGAGCGGTTTGCAGCCGAGTGTGATGCGGCCGGGATGAGGATCAGTTCCTCCAAATCCGAGGCCATGGTCTTGAGCCGGAAAAGGGTAGCATGCCCTCTCCGGGTCGGGGAGGAGGTCCTGCCCCAAGTGGAGGAGTTTAAGTATCTCGGGGTCTTGTTCACGAATGAGGGAAAACTGGAGCGTGAGATCGATAGGCGGATAGGTGCAGCGTCCGCAGTGAAGCGGGCGCTGTACCGGTCTGTCGTGGTGAAGAGAGAGCTGAGTCAAAAGGCAAAGCTCTCAATTTACCGATCGATCTACGTTCCCACCCTCATCTATGGTCATGAGCTTTGGGTTGTGACCGAAAGAACGAGATCTCGGATACAAGCGGCTGAAATGAGTTTTCTCCGCAGGGTGTCTGGACTCTCCCTTAGAGATAGGGTGAGAAGCTCAGTCATCCGGGAGGGACTCGGAGTAGAGCCGCTGCTTCTCCACATCGAGAGGAGCCAGTTGAGGTGGCTCGGGCATCTGGTTAGGATGCCTCCTGGACGCCTCCCTGGTGAGGTGTTCCGGGCATGTCCCACCGGGAGGAGACCCAGAGGAAGACCCAGGACACGCTGGAGGGACTATGTTTCTCGGCTGGCCTGGGAACGCCTTGGGATTCCCCCAGAGGAGCTGCTCCAAGTGGCTGGGGAGAGGGAAGTCTGGGCCTCCCTACTTAGGCTGCTACCCCCGCGACCCGACCCCGGATAAGCGGAAGAAATGGATGGATGGATGGATGTTTTAAATTATTTAGTACCTGCTGCACCTTTGTGCAGCCCACACTGCAAGATAAGTTTCCTGCTGCAGCTGATCAGCTGTTCTGTGTG
>JBBPBX010037126.1:16376-31088 GCA_038048925.1 Garcialebias charrua | reverse complement strand
CTCTCCAATAGGCTGGAATGTGTTAGTCTTGGCAACGCCACGTCCCAGACAGTCTGTGTCTCCTGTGGTGTCCCTCAGGGGTCGGTTCTGGGGCCCCTGCTGTTTTCCCTTTACATGCTGCCTTTAGGTCAAATTATTAATCAGTTCAACATTTCTTTTCACTGTTATGCCGACGATACACAGCTTTACATCAGGACTGGAGCATCCTCATCTTCCACCTTGTCATCTCCATCTTCACTCACTGCCCTCTCTGCCTGCCTGGAGGCAATTAGGGCATGGATGAATCAGAACTTTCTTCAATTAAACTGCTCCAAGACTGAGGCCATACTGATTGGCACCCCTCACCAGGTACAAACATCTACTATAACAACAATTTCCTTTTCTGGACAAGACATCCCCCTCTCCACCTCTGTTACTAATCTTGGAATAAAAATGGACTCTCATCTTACATTTGAAAATCACATTAAGCATCTGTTTAAAACTTGCTTCTTCCATCTTCGAAACATCTCCAGACTTCGCCCATCCCTAACTTTTTCCGATGCTGAGAAGCTCGTCCATGCTTTTGTCTCCTCCAGGCTCGACTACTGCAACTCCCTGTTTATTGGAATCCCTGGTAAATACCTTCAGAAGCTTCAATATATTCAAAACAGTGCAGCAAGGATTTTGTTGAGAGTTCGTAAATTTGAACATATTACACCCATTCTCCATAACCTTCATTGGCTTCCTGTCGCCTACAGAATTCAGTACAAAACTGCTCTCATTACACATCAATGCTTACACGGAACTTCACCAGATTATCTAAAGGACATTCTTGCACCATACTCATCCACCCGGTCTCTACGGTCACAGAACAGTCATCTACTTCACATTCCGAGAACCAAATTAAGGACCATGGGAGACCGGGCTTTCAGTGTGGCTGCCCCCCGCCTGTGGAACTCTCTTCCTGACTGCCTAAGAGCTCCACAGTCACTGGTTGACTTTAAGAGCGGCTTGAAGACCTTTCTTTTTAACCAAGCATACTCTGCCTCCTCATGATTCTATCTTTGATCTTAGTTGATACTGTTATTGATTTTACTTGTTTTATTACTTGTTTTATTGACATTTAATTCTGTTGCACTTTGTAGCACTTTGAGATTTTCATTAATGAAAAGTGCGTTATAAATTGAATTCATTATTATTATTATTATTATTATTATTATTAACTTCTGCAAAGTACCCCCCCATAAATAAATAAATAAATAAATAAACAAATAAATAACAGAGGGGATGGCTGCTCAAAGGTTATTTTAACTTCTGCAAAGTGACACCCCCCCCCCATTAATAAATAAATAAATAAATAAATAAATAAATAACAGAGGGGATGGCTGCTCAAAGGCTATTTTAACTTCTGCAAAGTGACACCCTCCCCCCATAAATAAATAAATAAATAAATAAACAAATAAATAACAGAGGGGATGGCTGCTCAAAGGCTGTTATAACTTCTGCAAAGTGACACCCTCCCATAAATAAATAAATAAATAAAATAAAACAAAGTACTGTAATAATTTCCTACCTCCATGTTCGTCCTCTCGTCAGGTCGCACTGGTCCGTGCAGGAACAGCACACACTGAACAAGAAGCCTCTGGTGAGGACAAGATGAAGGAAATGATCAAGTTCCTGACATTTTGGAGCGAAAATTAGCGACGATACGTGTGAAAGGAATAGTGAAGGAGCGCAGAGGGGAGGAGTGTCAAGAAGCCCCTCCCACCGGCTTCACCTGCATCAGCACCTGAACGTTCCACCTTTAACAACCAGCATGTAGAGGCGTGAGAACCGAACACGAACAGAAGTTTCTTCACAAAATACACGAAACAAACTCAATTAACGTTTTCTAAAAACATGAATAATAGGTGTAAAAAAACAACAACTTACTTTCTTCTTAACTGCTACTACTTCAAGAAACTTAAAATATTTATATATACTTTACGTAATTACGGAAGAGGATTAGGGCCACTCTTCCCTCAGTCCCTCAGGCCTACATAACCCATAACCATACATAACCCATAACCATACTAACCCCTTTCATTTTTCATTTCACCTTTATTTAACCAGGCATACAGATATTTGTAGGGTCAAGTGAAGGGAAACAATACAGTTCGCCAAAACAATAAAATATAGACGTCAGTAACGAACAAGGAAATCACTTTTTTTTAAGGAAATCACAAATTACAGCCTTACCAGTAATGCACTACATGTCCCGTCATGCATCATATTGAAAGGCGCAGTCTCGTCAAACGACAACATTACTAAGCATGAAAACGTTAGCAAGTATCTTTAAACACGGCTTTTAAACGATATATAAACTACTGTATATAAATCTTTAAATTATATCACATCTTGCTGCAAAAACGAGACTCTCTGCTCTTTGAATGTGATGCATCATGGGACACGTAGTCCACTAAATAGATGGAAGCGAAACACACCACATCTCCCAGCATACACCGCTTCCTCCACCTAGTGAGACAAACACAGTAATGGCGTCGCACCGAGACGATTGGGAATCTGTAGCCATGGAGGAGCAGGGGGAGAAGAAGACTGCGCCGGTGTCGTTTGGCTTCACTAAAACTGTGAACAGATTCAAACCGGCAGCCGGCGGCATTGCGTCGAAAAGTGACGAAAGAGATTATTTGACTGGAATTGACAAAAACGAACTAAAGAGGTAATGCTAACCGGCCTGGCTAACCTAACCTAGCTGTCAGCCGTTAACGTAATGGTTACGTTTTTAATCTTATCGTTCTGCTCTGAGTTACTGCGTGTGAGTTTACACACACAGCAGGGAGTGTTTATCTGACATTGTAGCGCGTTTTGATGTCCGTCTTTCTCGTCTCAGTTCTAAACCAACCGAGAAGCCGAAGGAGCTCATCATCCCTCTGATCCAGAAGAACCGCTGGCACAAAGTACCGGACGTTGAGGCCCAGACTAAAGAAGATGAAAACAAAACCGAGGAGACGAGTCAAACCGAGGAGACGAGTCAAAATAATGACTCCATGGTTTCTCAGGCGGTCAAAGAACTTATTGAAGGTGTGTCAGTGAACCAAACGCGTCACTGTGAATAATGAGAGCATCACCAATAAAACATCCCTGTCTCTTGTGTTTGTAGATTCACGAAGGCAACTGGAGCAGTGGAAGAATGGATCAGAACCGGACAGAAACCTCAACTTGTCCATTCCCCTCCTGATGCAAAACAAAGTGCCGGAGGGCTTTGAGGATGGAGACCACATGAAGGTGGACCTGCGCCCTGAATCTGTGAGTCAGCACAAATATGCAGAGCTGTAGGAGGTTTCAGAGGGATAATTATCATGTAATAAGAGATTGTTAAACAAATGTCATATCTAATTGAACTAAATTAAACTTGTAGCCGTAAAACTTAAATGTTCAGAGTAAAGAGAGAAAATACAAGAAAATAAACTGCTCAGAGATCCAAAGAAAAGTTTGAAGACTAAAGCAACTGGACTTTATTTTGTAGCTGAAGGCGTTTCTTTTCTCATCCGAGGAGCTTTTTCAGTTCAAAGTACAGGGAGTGTGGGGTTCAAGTTATAAAGCTGAGGTGTTCTGTAAGCTAGATATGCAGATTGCCCTCTCACTCCTCACGATATGGGGGGTTTGTTAGGGTCTTTGTTAGCTTTTCAGGACAAGACTCAGTCGTTCACTTACACCTCAAGGATCAGAGACACTCTTTTGAAGACCAAAATGTTCACATTTTGCACAGAGAAGGCATGGTTTGAGGTGGGGGTGAAGAAAGCCATGTGTAAAAAAATAAAACATATTTGAACAGAGCAGGAGGCCCAGACTATGAGTTCTCCTTACTTAGGCTGCTACCCCCGCGACCCGACCCCGGATAAGCGGAAGACAATGGATGGATGGATGGATGGATGGAACAGAGCAGGAGGTCTCAGATTTCACCTTTCAAAAACCTTCAATGCAGCTTTAGGCCTGATACCCAATGATTTTCACTTCAATCAAGACCTTTATTAATCATCTTCAAAGTTCTACTTCTCACGTTCAAAGCTGTCTACAACCTTGCCCCTCCTTATCTATCTGACCTCCTACAAATCTCCATCCCATCACACTCTCTCAGATCCTCCTCTTCGCTACATCTCCATGTACCCTCTGCCGGCCTCTCCACCATGGGGAGCAGGGCCTTCACCTGCTCTGCCCCTCACCTCTGGAATGCTCTACCGCCAGACCTTCGAAACACCACCTCCCTTTCTCTGTTCAAGACTGCCCTGAAAACACATCTCTTTAGACTAGCTTATCATTAACTTTACTCAATGTATTTCTATTATTTTGTATTTTATATTCATTATTATTTGTTCCTGCTGATGTTTGAACTGTGTTTGTTTTTACACAATCTCTGTGATATGTTTCTTGCTGTGAAGTGTCCTTGGGTGTCCTGAAAGGTGCTTTTAAATAAAATGATTATTATTATTATTGTTATGTGACCAGAGTGGTCCATCTATGAGTCAGACTAACAAAGACCCTAGGTCTCCTCCTGGTGGAACAACTCTGGAAGACTTCACCAGGGAGATGTACAGGAGGCATCCTAACCAGATGCCTGAGCCACCTGAACTGGCTCCTCTCGATGGGGAGAAGCAGTGGCTTTACTCTTGAGTCCCTCCTGAATGATCTGGAAAACAGACTTTTAACAATAGTAAAACTTCTACACTCTTGTTGCTAAATAACAGGATGAAGTAACATGAAAACTGATAGAATAATTCAGACGGGCGTTTCAGTGAGGACATGAAAATGCCTGACAGCACAAAATGTTGTGTACAGTAGACTGGCAGCTGAAAGTAGAGTGTGTGAAAATGCTGAGTAAAACAACATTGCTTTGTGCATGTATAGCGGCACAAGCATGCAGTGATGACGCTCAGTGCAGTGAGGCTTCAGTGATAGACAGGCATCAGCTTTATCCCCAGAGACATGGGGGCAACCAATCAGATTTCTTTTTACAAGAGGACTTGCACGTATCCTCTGTATCAGTTTACGTCAGCATTCAATCACCGTGTTTGTGATTGGCAGCATGCAAGAATCAAGGCAAACCGGCTCGCTGTGGCCACTGGCTCGTCTAAATCCCGTCTCCTCTGTGAGAGACGGCTCCCAGCCACCCTGACACGACAGACTTCAACAGAGACAGGAATGAGTGGGGGACTGCTCAGATCAGTCCGGGCTGAGTGTGACAGCCTGAGGCCAAAAGGCTGAGTAAAGCAGACATTACAAACGGCTTCTTCTTCTGTCAGTTGTCATTAACTGTTTTGTTGTGTTTCAGAACTCCAAGATTACATAAGATCTTCATTTAAGCCCTTGGGCTGTTTGTTTCCCAATTTTTTCATTTCTTCATAGATCAAATGACACTTGGTTGCTTGTGTTTGTCAGTCAACAGAGGCAGATTATGAGAGTGTTCCTGTTCAAGCTTATGGACTTGCTATGCTGAAAGGAATGGGTTGGAAGAAAGGAGAAGGCATTGGACGAACCTTTAAACAGTAAGTAACTTCACTTCATTCTGCTTTTCTGTTGTCTTTCCTAATGTGTAATGCCAATCAGTGAAAATGATGTTTACTATGAAAATAAAAAGTAATTTGAAGACTGTTTGGACCTCATCTTCTTCTTTCAGCTTTTTGTCTTCAGGGGTTTCCACAGCAAGCCATCCTCCTCCATCTCACTCTGTCCTCTGCATCCTCTGTCCTCACTCCATCTACCTCCATGTCCGCTCTAACTGTATCCGTATACACTACATTGCCAAAAGTATTTGCTCACCTGCTTTGACTCACATATGAGTTTAAGTGGCATCCCATTCCTAATCCATAGGGTTCAATATGATGTTGGTCCACCTTTTGCAGCTAGAACAGCTTCAACTCTTCTGTGAAGGCTGTCCACAAGGTTTAGGAGTGTGTTCATGGGGATTTTTGACCATTCTTCCAGAAGCACATTTGTGAGGTCACATACTGATGTTGGACGAGAAGGCCTGGCTCTCAGTCTCCGCCCTAATTCATCCCAAAGGTGTTTTATCAGGTTGAGGTCAGGACTTTGTGCAGGCCAGTCAACTTCATCCACACTAGACTCTGCCATCCATGTCTTTATGGACCTTGCTTTGTGCACTGGTGCACAGTCATGTTGGAAGAGGAAGGGGCCAGCTCCAAACTGTTCCCACACAGTTGGGAGCATGGAATTGTCCAAAATGTCTTGGTGTATGCTGAAGCAGTCAGAGTTCCTTTCACTGGAACTAACCCCCAATTTACACTACATGCGTTCCGGCTCCGCTCCGGTCCGACCTCCGCAGCAAATACGCACCCATTATAATCAATGAGAGAGTTTACACTGGCTCCGCACGGCGGCGGCGAGCGGACGGCAGTCCGTCAAAATAGGATCCCATCCTATTTCTGCCGGACGCCGGAGCTGTGCCGGAGTCAACTTTCAAAGATTACGTCGCACCAACAGGAAAAGGAACGAGCACAACATCCGTATTTACAAAATAAAATCACCACGGGCGGACTTTTATCCTAGCTCTATACGGATTTATTTGTACAAAAATGCTGTCAAACTATCATTTATGACTACACCTACAAACGCAATACAAGAAATAAATAAATAAAGTATTTTATTCTGAAATGTAATAGATCACATCCTGTCGCTCATATCTCAATGCAAAAAACAATCAAACAGCGAGGCAGTCTCTACTGTTGTTCTCCTTCTTCCACCGAATGAATTGTTTTGTTCTGACTTCATTATTTATCACTTGATTTATCGCGCAATCTCACAATTCCCGCGCATGCGTCTCGGAGCAGCGCATCCAGGCAGACCTGAGGTGAGCGGAGGTAGTGGAAACTGGACTTTGAGACGCTCAGCTGCGACCTGCGGAGCGGGGCGGAGCCGGAACACATGTGTAAATTCCGGGTAAGGAACCAAGCCCAGCTCCTGAAAAACACCTTAATCCCCCCTCCACCAAACTTTACACTTGGCACAATGCAGTCACACAAGTACAGTACTGTTCTCCTGGACTGCCAAACCCAGGCTCGTCCATCAGATTGTCAGATAGAGAAGCGCGATTCGTCACACCAGAGAACGCGCCTCCACTGCTCTAGAGTCCAGAGGTGGCGTGCTTTACACCACTGCATCCAACGCTTTGCATTGCACTTTGTGATGTATGGCTTGGATACAGCTGCTCGACCATGGAAACCCATTCCATGAAGCTCTCTGTGCACTGTTCTTGAGCTAATCTGAAGGCCACATGAAGTTTGGAGGTTTGTAGTGATGGACTGCAGAAAGTTGGCAACTTCTTCGCACTATGCGCTTCAGCATCCGCTGACCCCGCTCCTTCAGTTTACGTGGCCTACCACTTCGTGGCGGAGTTGCTGTCCTTCCCAAACACTTCCATTTTCTTATAATACAGCTGACTGTGGAATATTTGGGAGCGAGGACATTTCACGACTGGATTTATTGCATAGGTGGCATCCTATCAGTTCCATGTTGGAATTCACTGAGTTCTCGAGAGTGACCCATTCTTTCACAAATGTTTTTAAAAACAGTCTGCATGCCTAAGTGCTTCATTTTATACACATGTGGCCATGGAAGTGATTGGAACACCTTATTCTTATTATGCCCTTATTGGGCAGCACGGTGGCACAACTGGTAGAGCTGCTGCCTCTCAGCGAGAAGGTTGCCGGTTCAAATCCCGGTCC
Source organism: Garcialebias charrua (assembly GCA_038048925.1). Taxonomy (NCBI): domain Eukaryota; kingdom Metazoa; phylum Chordata; class Actinopteri; order Cyprinodontiformes; family Rivulidae; genus Garcialebias; species Garcialebias charrua. Next base: position 23,370 of record JBBPBX010037126.1, on the reverse strand, counting down.
GGGGCCTTTCTGGGTGGAGTTTGCATGTTCTCCCCGTGCATGCGTGGGTTTCCTCCGGGTACTCCGGTTTCCTCCCACAGACCAAAAAACATGCTTGTTAGGCTGATTGGTGACTCTAAATTGACCCTAGGTGTGAGTGTGAGAGTGGATGGTTGTTTGGTGTGAATGAGACAGGTCCCTCTTGTAAATGAGTCCCCGTGACTCAACGAGGCTAGCCTGTATAAATAAAGGTTGAATGAATGAATGAAAAATTCTGATTCTATGGATGGGTGAGCAAATACTTTTGGCAATGTAGTGTATCTCCTCTGTCTTTTTCCTGGCAGTTGCATTTCTAACATCCTTCTACCAATATACCCACTGTCCCTCCTCTGGACATGTCCAAACCATCTCAGTCTGGTCTCTCTAACTTTATCTCCTAGTTGTTCAACATGTGCTGTACCTCTAATGATCTCATTCATAATCTTCTCCATCCTTGTCACTTTTAAAGAGAACCTCAGCATCTTCATTTCTGCTACTTCCAGTTCTTTCTCCTGTCTTTTTGTCAATGACACTGTCTCCAGACCATACAACATAGCTGGTCTCACCACTGTCTTGTAAACTTTTCCTTTGACCTTTGCTGACACCTTTTTGTCACAAATCACTCCTGAAACTTTTCTCCATCCACTCCATCCTGCCTGGACTCTCTTCTTCACCTCTTTACCACATTCCCCATTTTCCTGGACAGTGGACCCCAAGTACTTGAAGTCCTGCACCTTTGTGACCTCTGCTCCTTGTAGCCTCACTGTTCCACCAGCCTCCCTCTCATTCACACACATGTACTCTGTCTTACTACGGCTGACTTTCATTCCTCTTCTTTCAAGTGCATACCTCCACCTCTCCAAGTTCTCTTCCACCTGTTCCCTGTTCTCACCACAGATCACAATGTCATCTGCAAACATCATAGTCCATGGGGATTCCTGCCTGACCTCATCTGTTAGTCGGTCCATCACCAGAACAAACGAGGTGCTCAGAGCCGATCCTTGATACAATTCCACCTCCACCTTGAAGCTACCTGTCACTCCTACAGAACATCTCACCACTGTCCTGCTGTCCTCATCCATGTCCTGTACCAGTCTCAAGGCTCCCGTAGACCTGAGCGTCCTGCCTGTACGCCACTCTACGCGCCCGCACGCGTTCGCTGGCACAGCTCTGCTTTCTTTCTCACGTTAAATGCTCGCGTTTTCGCTCCAAATCCTTGTTGTAATTTGATCAGCTGCGCGCGAAGCAGGACAAACTTAGGTCGCTGATTGGTCACTTGCTGACACGCCTACTGAAATGATTGACAGCGAGTGGGACAAGCCGCTGTCTCTGCTCCAGACGAGCAGCGGTTCGCTCGGCTGCTCCCGCTGCGGTCTTTCTATCTTTATATGTTAATAAAAACTAATAAAAAGTGGAGAAAAAAAACAGGGAGCGCTTTTCCTGCAGCCCACAGCCCACCAGGAAATATTTAAAACCTCCCGCAGCCAGGTAGGACATGAATTCATTCATTTCAGTCATGGAGTGAACGGAGGATTAAGCTTTTACTTGACTTTTGGCAAAAAAACAAAACAAAAGTCCTGATCAGCGATGAAGAAGGGGAATTTAATTCATTTGTGTAACATACAAAACAGTCCGGCGCCGGGGAAGTTTATGGTCAGACACCGCGCAAGCGTGCGCGGTCGTAAAAAAAGAGCTTTGCGCGTTCGTGCCCTGAGGGGCTACGCTTTTGCCACAGCGTATGTACGTTGTACAGAGGCGTACAGGCAGTACGCGCAGGTCTACCGGGGGCTTAACATACTTCTCTGCCACTCCAGATTTCCTCATGCAATACCACACCTCCTCCCTCAGCACCCTGTCATATGCTTTTTCTAAAGACACAATGGAGTTCTTTCTGACCCTCTCTGTACTTCTCCATCAACATCCTCAAAGCAAAGATGGCATCTGTGGTGCTCTTTCTTGGCATGAAACCATACTGCTGCTCACAGATAGTCACCTCTTGTCTAAGCCTTCCTTCCACAACTCTCTCCCAGATCTTCATCGTGTGGCTCATCAACTTAATTCCCCTGTAGTTGCTACAACTCTGTACATCACCCTTGTTCTTAAAAATGGGAACCAGCACACTTCTTCTCCATTCTTCAGGCATTTTCTCACCCTCAAATATTCCATTAAATATTTGAGTCAAAAACCTCACTGCCACCTCTCCAAGACATTTCCAAACCTCCACTGGTATGTCATCAGGTCCTACTGCCTTCCCCTTCTTCATTCTTTTCAGAGCTTTCCGGACTTCACCCTCACTAATCTTTCCCACTTCCTGGTCCACAGTTTCTATGACCTCTACTCTTCTTTCTCTTTCATTCTCTTCATTCATTAGCTCCTCAAAGTACTCCTTCCATCTTCCTGTCACACTCTCCTCACTTGTTAGAACATTCCCATTCCCATCTTTAATAAGCATAACCTGCTGCACATCCTTTCCAGCCTGATCCCTCTGTCTTGTCACTCGGTACAAGTTCTTCTTGTCCTCTTTAGTGTCCAGTCTCTTAGCTACTTCCCTCTTTGCTCTACATTGTATCTCCTTATATTCCTGTCTCCTCTCTTCAGTCCTCTCACAGTCATATTTCTTCTTGGCTAAACTCTTTCTTTGAACAGCGTCCTGCACGCCACTATTCCACCACCAGGTTTCCTTATCATCCATTCTCTGTCCAGATGACACACAAAGTACCTTCCTACCTGTCTCTTTAATTACTGTTGCTGTAGTAGTCCAGTCATTTGGAAGCTCTTTCTTATCACCCAGAGCCTTTAACAGCTCATCTCTGAATTTCTCACAACAATATTTTGCTTAATCTTCCACCATTTGGTCTTCTTCTCTGTTTTTACTCTTTTTCTCTTCTTCACAACAACATTCTACACCCAACCCAACCATCCAATGCTGTCTGGCCACGCTCTCCCCTGCCACAACCTTACAGTCTCCAGTCTCCCTGTTTGAACCTCATAAACATGTAAAAGTTTCAGAAGACCACCCGTTAAATTTTTATCGTATTGAATCATCTCTTCTTTTAACAACACTCTGAACTCAACTGAGAGCAGCTGCTGTAGCTTTGAAAGTAAAATATTTTGTCATTCATGCATGATGAAACCATCCAAGGCATTGTTGTTTTTTTTAAACAATGGACTGTTTTTTCCAGAGGATAACACAATAATGTGATTTGACTTGTCGGTTTGTTTTTGTACATCCAGTACATACTTCTTTAGTGTAGAGCTTTAATTTAAATGTAACTACACAGTGTGTTCATTGTTTTCTGAAGTGTTCCCCATCTCCTGAAGAGATTTTCACCACATTTGTTGTTGTGTTTCTATTTTTATTGCAGTGTTGCCTTGAGGCTTGAAAATCACAACCTTTCAGTTTGTTTTTTGTCTTGTTGCCTTTACACAAAAATTTCTCTGTAGCCTGATTTTTCTTTTATTATTATTCACTGTATATGATGAAAGTCCTAAATCAGTTTTATATTTACACTAAGAAATGTTTATTTATTTATTGTTGAGTTAAACTAAGTGTTCAACATCTCCTGATCTTTATTTTTAAAGACTTTTTGTGCCTCGTGGAGATTTTTCTTTTTGTTAAATCGTTTTAGTAGCTTGCTAATACTTCATCTTTTTTTATTTCAAGTACTATTTGCTGGTATAAAAAATGGCATTAAAAGCTATACAGTTACACATACTGTGTCTGTGAATATATAAAAGGAGTAAATACAGATGCTCTTTTTTATAGACTGAGAAGTTTCCTCAAACCATCACATTTGTTATCAGTTTAAAGTTTAATCTTACAAACACAGCTGAAGTTGTGTCTGCCTCCAGCCTGTTTTTGATCCTGCACATGTCCACATCTTTGTTTATTGATTTTATGCTCTTTCTTCCTGTCGGATAAAGAGATGTGAAGCCGATCGAACACGAGCTCCGTCCTAAAGGCCTGGGTCTTGGAGCTGATCGTTCAGCGATAAAGGATCTGGAGCCCAGAAGACAGCAGCGTCCCCCGAAGCCAGGCGAGGAGCGGGCAAAGGAGGAGGAACTCGTGATGGGTCCAGGGGGTTGTGTGCTGGTGCAGTCAGGAGCGCATAAAGATCTTTATGGCAAGGTAATAAAAAATATCTCTTGTTTACCTACTGTTAACTCTGCTTTATTTCTGGAATAACTTCTTTGACCTCTCATTCTCGTGTTTCAGATAGAGGGAGTTGACGCAGACAACGCTCGAGTGATGGTGAAGCTCGCCATAGGTGGAAAGACGGTGACAGTCAGCCAGTACAACATAAAACTGGTTGGGGGGAAAGAATACGACAAAAACAGCAAAGACCTCAGTGAGTGGTACCATTATTTAGTTTATTTAAATTCAAAAACTGGCCAATTATTTCATAATAAAAACTGTTTTGACTTATCCAACAAAGTTCAGTCAGGTCCTCTGGACAGTTTCTTTTTGTTGAAATGTTTCGTCTTTGATCCAAAATACTTCATCAGTCCGAGGAGCTGCAACAAACTCATAGTGGGTCATCCAGTTTGTTGGTGCTCATATGATCTCTGCAGTCCGCCCTCTCCCCCGCCAGCTTGTTTGAGGCATTCTTGGCCAAAGTGGTTCAAAACATCCGGATTCATTCAAGAAAAAAATTGGATTTTTCTACCTGGAATAATGAGCATGAATCAGGATGTGTCCGACTTACTTTTTTTAGACTAAAGGAGTTGTTTTTAATTCCAAGAAACTTCAGTGTACAAAAACAACCAACACACAACAGATTAAGCCACACCTTGTAAATACTGTGAAGTCTCTTCTTCTTAGAATCACATGACTCAGAATCAACACATTCTCACAATAAGTCTGTTTTTGTACTAATGAGGATGATTTTTTATTTTTTTTTACCACACAGGCCGGCTCAGTAAAGCCCACAAAGACAAGGAGAAGGAGAAAGAAAGAGAAAAAGAACGAGAGAAAGAGCGACAGAGAAAGGAAGAGAAAAATAAAAGCAGCAACAGTGACAAAACAAAACACAAGTCATCAGAAAGAGACGGAGGAAGAGAGGATAGGAAGAGGAAGCACCGAGAATCCAGTCGAGACAGGTACATTTTCACACAAAGAGAAATTTGGATATTTGTTTCCTAACGATCAATATTTGATCCTGAATTATTAAAACTTTTTACTTTGTTACAATTACCTATTATTGATAAATTGGACTTTTATCTCTTCCTCTGCAGAGATAAGCCTCAAGTAAAAGAAGCAAAGCAGCCAGCAGCTCCCCCCTCATGGCTCCAGAGGGACCTGAAAGTTCGCTTCATCGACAAACTGTTTAAAGGTGGCAAGCACTACAACTCAAAGGTAACAAAGACTCAGCAATTTTATTTAACTTTTATCTTTAATTCAAAGAAATACTTGTTGGGGCAGCTGTGGCTGAGTGGTTAGAGCTGTCTATTAAAAATGTGAAAAGAACTGATGTGTCTTTTTCACAGTCAAACTTACGTCTTTACTACTTGCAATGCCCCAAGCCACAAGTCTGCTTTAAATTAATATTTTCCAGTTATTCAACACTAAAGCTCAAAAAGCTTGTGATAAAATTATAAGATTATTTGATTCTGATGTTTTTTATTATACTTTCACTTTAAATTAATCACCCTGTTGAACAGGCAGTCATAAACTTGCTGCTATAGAAGTAGCAGAAGCAGATTACTGAAAAGTCAGGGAACATTTCAGCATGTTAACCTCATGATTAGTGGGTTTCTGTCAGTTTTTTTAAAATCAGCCTGACTTCTGCTCAGATGCGAGTGGAGGATGTCCTGACGCCATTAACCTGTGTGTGTCGAACTGAAGAGGGAAGACTGTTAGACGGTGAGTCATCAGTGTTACGCAGGTGTCGTTCTGTGCTCATTTCCTCTGCTTCTTTTATTTACTTATGAACAACACATTTTTTTTTACTTATTTTAGAATTGTTTTTCATTCGTAGGTTGATATTTTTATTTATACCGCAATGCATGAAGGGTGATGATGTTAATCAGTGGGGACCTCTGGGTCCTACATTGATATAAATGTAACTTGTGTTGGGCCTCAGTTTGACCACAAATGCTAAAAGAGCTCGAAACAGTCCTCAGTGTACAAGTTGATGATAAATATCACGGAGATGGGGAAGTGAGTGACACATCCCTGCTCATTTGTTCAATGACCAATGGGATTAAAAAAATAAGAACATGACAAAGCTCAAAGTTTTGTTTTGTGCCCTTTCACACAACTTGTTCCAGTTGTCGAGTTCATAAACTGAAGTTGTGAAAAAAGTGGCAAGCACACGATGATAGGTCTTTAGGAAGATGCCTGTCGTGGTATGAAGCAAGGTGGGGATTCACCGTTGACTGGGTCTAAAACCCAAACGGTGGTGCTGTTAGCTGCATTAATGATAAACAGCTCTGTCGAGCATGTCTGCAGCATCACTGACCCTGCATGCATTACTCACGTAAAATCAAGATGGCCTCCGTTATAAATGTGTTCAACTTTAAGAGCTGATTAAATGTTTTACATGTTGTGTTTCAGTAGAGCATAGAGCTTAAGGTTTGATTAGTTGTGGTTTCAGTAATATTTCAGTATTTTTCACAATTAGTAATTTATTTTATTAATTATAAACTTTTGTAACCTGCATAATTTCTTCTTTTTTTTTTTTGGCACCTTCACTTGCTGTCTTCAGCCATGTGGTTGAAGTGTGTTGCTTAATGTGACCAATGTGATTTCTGCAGAGATACATTTTATGTGTGCATCAATTTTCATTTAAAGCTCATATTTTCTGACACCTCATATGTATAGACCGTTGATGTGATGTCTCCACACATTTAGATAGGATTACAGAGATAATCAGTGCCTCACAGGCATAAGCAAAGTTAACACGTCATTGTGCAGATCATAATTGGTGATTGATTACCTAATCTCCTCATGGTAGGCGTTGCTGTAAATCTGAGA
>JBBPBX010037126.1:0-14845 GCA_038048925.1 Garcialebias charrua | reverse complement strand
ACACACACACACACACAATTAACTCATTTTTCGAGTGGCTGTGTAACAAGAAAAGTTGAGATATGCTGCTTTATTTTGATGACACCCCGCCTCTAAAAATCCATCCATTATCCCTTGCCGCTTGTCTTTTTGGGTTGCGGGGGTCACTGGTGCCCATGTCCAGCAATCACTGTGCGAGAGGCAGGGGACACCCTGGACAAATCTCCAGTCCATCACAGGGACACACAGAGACAAACTAAACAAACAACCCTTCGCTCTCTCACTCACACCTAGGGACAATTTAGAGTTACCAATCAGTCTAACATGCATGTTTTTGGTCTGTGGGAAGAAACCGGAGTACCTGGAGAAAACCCACAAAGCACGGAGAGAACATGCAAGCTCCACCCAGAAAGGCCCCCAGCTGGGATTTGTTCCAGTGAGCTTCTCGCTGAGAGGTAGCAGCTCTACCAACTGTGCCACCGTGCCGCCTCGCTAAAAATCATTTAATGTTTTTGTTTTTCTTACCAACTGTTCTTAATGGTTATACTATAACGAGCAACAAATGAGAGAAACCATGTAAATGGGGGAAAATGTGCTTTTCTTTGATCTTTCCGGCAACACGTTGCTATTCCAAGAGAAAAGTTGTCATCTCGTGTCTTCTAGCTTCCTTTGTCACAAGTTAACTGAAGTAAATTGAGTTTGACATTCGAATCTTCAGTGTCTTTGTTAGACCATTACATGTGAAACTGTGGTGAAACTGAACAGCTGCCACCCTTTGAATATTTATTCCTCATATTTAACTCCAGACTCTTGACACGTGAATTGAATCCAGTTGAAAGTGAGCAAACACCAAAGGAAGGGTCAGCAAAAAGACCAGAAAATAAAACTGAATATGAACTTCTTATTATGTCATGATAGGCCCTCATCTTTTCACATTTAACAGCTCAGTGCTTAATGTTTTTATTTTCCCCACAGATTAATCCAAATATCCATTGGGCCACATCTAAAAGCATATTTGCAACCACTGCCTCAATAATAAAGCACACTCAGAAAACTGTTCACATCTTCATGAAACGGCTAAAAAGAAACATCGAAACAAACCAGTAGATCCTGACAGAAATGCTCAGGCCTCTTCAGAAGTCAAGAGACTTGAAAATGTGTTGATACCTTTAGCTGTGGGCAGGAACACCTCCCTGTGAGCCACTTTAATCCAAGTCCTTCACACTTACTTAACAAAAGGTCACCGTGTGGACTCAGCAGAGACAAACAGAGATGAACTGTTCCTCGGTTCACATCCATCTACAAGTTTTATGTTTGGAAATAGAAAGGTTGTACACAAATGCTATTTAAACGTGACAGCAGGTAAACTTGATGTAATGAAAAAGATGCTTCAACATGTTAAAGCTGTGCCAGTGGAAGAAATAACCAAATCTGACACAACAGAATTATTTTTACGGACTGGAAACTGGACTTATTAGTAATTATAGTAATTTAGTTTATCTTATTGCAGCACGGTGGCACAGTTGGTAGAGCTGCTGCCTCTCAGCAAGCAGGTTACCCCAGTTCAAATCCCGGTCCAGGGGCCTCTCTGGGTGGAGTTTGCATGTTCTCTCCGTGTATACGTGGGTTCTCTCTGGGTACTCTGTTCCCTTATCAGTCAGGTTCACTCGGTGCAACACATTAGCTATGGGAATTGCGCCGCCGCGCGGTTCACCTGAAGTAATACAATCACGCCTTGGACAAGGCAGGTGGGCGTCAGCGTCACCACAGAGGCCCCGCCCTCTTGGTACAAAGACGCGTGCGCCCATCTTAATTCCTCTTTTTGCCCTTTACCTCGCTTACACCTGAACTTCGTGGGACTTCTCTGTAGTTACATCGCTCGACCGGAGGTGAGCTCGCTCCCTACACTGAGTGTACAGAGAAATTTCCTGCGTGTTGCTGGGCTAGCGAAAGCTAGTCCAGCCTCTTTTATTTAACCTCGAGGTTTTTTCTTCTCTCTTCGCAGCTGATTCGCTCGACGGCGCTAACTATGTCACACCGCTACCCTGCTAACGAGTTAGCAGGCTAGCCAGCAAAAGCTACGCGGCGAAGAAGACGTCTCCGGACCACGTTAGCACTGCTAACGAGCTCGACTCTTCTCAGCCATGGCTCCAGAGAAGGGAAAGCGAAAACCCAAAAATTCTAAGAAGACCAGCAGGCCAGCGAGCCCCAGCTCCCGGGCCTACCCCAGCGGCTGCGGCTACTCCCTTTCGGCGACGGACACCCACGAGGCCTGTCCCATCTGCCTGGGGATGTTGCACGCTAAGACAGCACTGGAATCCCCCGAGTCCTGTCCTCACTGCAGCCAGATGCTTGAAACTGTGAGGAAACGTCGAGTGGACATCGTGGTCAAGGCCATGGGCGGCTCCGCGGCAGTGGCGCGTGACCCAGACCTCACAGAGGCACTCACTCCCACACCGGAGCTCGAGGCCGTGTACAAGCTGACTAGGGGGACAGTATGGACATGGTGGCCCCCGTCGGGGACTCCACTGCCAAGTTTGACACGAGAAGCCTGTTACGAGCAGACAAGCTCTCGCTAACAGCCTCGGGTGAGATTTCAGACGACAAAGGACAAGGACGAGGGAGAAGAAGAAGACTTCTCCCAGAACCCGACGTCAACTCAGCCAGAGACGGATGTCTCAATCCCCACTTTGTTCGACTTGTGTCGCAGAGCGGCGGACACGCTACGGATCAGCTGTCCAGAATCCCCACCTTGCCAACAGGTTACGAGGTTGGCGAGGAATTATCTCTTTGCCAAACAGCAATCGGCCACAAGGCACAGGATGCCGATTTTTCCGGATTTGCTGATGGAGCTCACTCGCACCTGGGCTGAACCCAGGGCTCCCATGCTGCTGCCGCTCTCCCAGTTCCTCGACATCGCCGGAATGGAGGCAGCAGGAATCGCCAACGTACCGCAGATTGAGGACACGCTGGCAGATCACCTGGCCCCAGGACGTCGGGCGCAAAGCCGACTCTGCCCAGCAAGGCCTGCCGCGCCTATGCCTCTCAGCTTGAAAAGTGTTACCGAGCTTAGGGCCTCGCGGTCCGCGCCATGAATGCCTCGGCCATGATACAAGCCTACTTGGCGGAGAAGCTCCAGGAGCTCCAGGTAACGACAAATAAACAGGCTGTGACAGACATCTTGGAGGAGGCCCGTAAGGCGACTGACTTCATCCTACGAATGATGGGGACCGCGGCCATCGCTCAGGGGAGATGCATGGCCGAAGGGGTCATTGCCCAGCGCCACCTGTGGCTGACTCTGACGGACCTGCCGGAGGGCCAGCGGTTCCCGTTCCTCCACCACCCGATTGAGCCGACAGGACTCTTCGGGGGGGCTCTGGAGCGTATCCAGAGCAGGCTGGAGCAAAGACGAAAACAGGCCGAGGCCCTGCACGAGGGGATGCTGAGAAAAACTTTTGCATCTCCCAGAGACACCAGCGGGAGCAGACCCGTGCAGCCTCGACACCGCTCAGCCACACACTGTCCCCCGCAGAAAAGACCAGCTTACGATGGGGAGCAGCGGCAGAGACCCGCAGCAGGGCCATCTCAGGTTGGCCAGTCCTGGACCAGGAACAGGTTCATTCCTCGCCAAAACGGTTCCGCCAAGAACCTTCTCGGCAAACCGGGACAGAAGGCAGAAGTTGGCTTGACAAAGCGGGACCACTTCATAGTTTTGCAGGTTCGTCCGCCCATGGGGTATGGGAATCAAGACTTTTAAACCCAGACTTTATATGTAAAAAGCTACAAAAAGCTGGTGACATTTGTGTGTATACAAAACAAAACGTTTCTGCTATGTGTGTAAATAAGATGCATTTTTGTTCTTCAAAACACGAAAATAAAGTACCAAAGGCACGAAATGACCTGGTTCTTGACTCAAGAAAAAAACAAAAAAACAGCACCATTCTTGTGAAAACAGTCACGATGAAGGGAGAGGGCAATCACTCCTCTTCCCTCGTGAAGCACAAGGTGTCAGGTCAGTGTATGAGCCTCAGCGGGATGTCTGGGGTCCGTCTGGAGCAGACAGACTTCATGGCGTCAGCTGGTGGAAAGGTCAGCACCTCCGGGGCCATGCGGGGGGAAGGTAAATGCTCCCCCTCCCGCACCCACGATGCACACACAACCCACAATAAACATGCCTCACAGGCTCACCGCGCACGCGCAGGCCTGGAGGGCGTGTCATCCAAACAAGTGGGTCATGACGACAGTGTGTCGAGGCCTCCGGCTGCAGTTCTACAAGAGGCTGCCCCCATACATGGGGTGCTGCAGTCAAACATAAACCCAGACCGTGCACACGTCTTAAAAGAGGAAATATCAACGATGTTGCAAAAAGGAGTGATAAATGTTGTTCCAAAGCACAATTTACACACCGGTCACTACAACAANTGGATTTGAAAGATGCTTTTTTTCCACGTGAGCATTTGGAAGAAGCACAGAAAATATCTTCGCTTTGCATTCGAAGGAAAAGCTTACGAATTCCTGGCTTTACCTTTCAGATTAAAAACTGCGCCACGCACATTTACAAAATGTCTGGAGGCAGCCTTGACCTCACTCAGGGGTCAGAATTATGAATTATCTCGACGATCTGTTTATTCTGACAGGAGCAGAACACAAGCCCAGCTGCACTCACGGATGGTGATGGCGTACCTGGAGGCTCTGGGCTTCATCATAAATCTACAGAAAAGCGACTTGACTCCATCACAGATTACCATATTTTTGGGTGTACAGGTCAACACCATTTTGTACAGATCACGGCTTTCAGAGGAACGGGTCTCATCCATCCGCCTCTGCCTGGCACGCTTTCAGCTGAACCAGAGAGTGTCTCTGAAGCTCTGCCAGTGCCTTCTGGGTTTGCTGGCAGCAGCCACCCCCTGCGTGCCTCAAGCATTATTAAAAATAGAATAGAATAGAATATATCTTTATTGGCATCGTCATTGCACCAAAGCACAAAACATTGCAATTGCGTGCTCTGGAGATATGGCTAAACAAATAAATGCATCCTACCTCCCTCAGGCGGGCAGGGAAGATATTGAGTCAAAAAGTCAAAGTCAACTTTATTGTCAGATCTGCAATATGTACTGTACAGGACATACACAGGACCGAAATTGCGTTTCTCTCAGTCCCTCGGTGCAACAGTAAACATCTAAACATTGAAACACTGAAACATATAATAATAGACATAAGCATAAAATAGTAAAACTAACACTGTCCTGAGTTTTTTGCATAGTGGTATAAGAGTATGAAAATTTACACCAACTCTAAAACTAAAACATTAAACATTTAATGAACATAATACTGTCCTGAGTTTTTGCATACTAGTATAAAAAAAGAGTATAAAAAGTATAACTAAAATAAACTAAAGGTTTCTAGCATTGACATTTGCAAAGTGGCAAAGCAGCGTATGAGTTAATGTACACAGTATATGTATGAGGTAGTAGTTGATGTTGTTATAGAGGCAAAAAGTGGCATATGCAGTAAGGCACATTGGGCATCCCTAAATAAGACCGTTCAGAGCACACTGTATATGTACCAGCAGTGGTGTAGATATTAGAGTAGTGTAAATGTAAACAGTAGTAATTACATGTAAGCAGTAGTAATAAAAGTAAACAGTATTAATAAATGTAAACAGAGAATGTAAACAGTATTATGATTATAGGCAGTGATGTAATACAAACATTAGTGCAAGTATGAGAAGTAGTGCAAACTGTATGAGCACATGACCGAGAGTTTAGTGAATAACCCGTTTGATGACACAGAGTCCAGTGTTAAAAACTTTGTGTTGTGTGGTAATGTGTGAGAAAGTTTTAGTGTTAAGGCAGTTCAAATGGGAGGGGGGGCAGAGCAGGCAGAGTGTTTAGCATTCTGACTGCCTGATGAACAGAGCTGTCTCTCAGTCTGCTGGTTCGAGCCTGGAGACTCCTCAGTCTCCTCCCTGATGGCAGCAGTCTGAAGCAGCTGTGTAGTGGGTGTGTGGGATCACCTGCCATGCAGTGGGCTTTCCGAGTGAGGCGTTTGCTGTGTAAGTCCTGCAGTGAGGGCAAGGAGGTGCCCACGATCTTCTCAGCTGCTCTCACAATGCGCTGGAGGCTCTTGCGGCAGGATGCAGTACATGCACCAAACCACACAGTGATGCAGCTGGTCAGGACACTTTCTATGGCACCTCTGTAGAAGGTGCTCATGATGGGGGTTGAAGCTCCAGCCCTTTTCAGCTTGCGGAGAAAGTAGAGACGCTGGTGAGCCTTCTTTGCCAGTGCTGCAGTGTTCCTGCTCCAGGACAGGTCCTTTGAGACGTGCACTCCCAGGAACTTGGTGCTGTCTACTCTCTCCACTGCGGTGCTGTTGATGGTCAGAGGGGCATGTTGGGCATCCCTCTTCCTGAAGTCCACAACAATCTCCTTTGTCTTCTCCACGTTGAGAGTGAGATTGTTGTGTCCGCACCACAAGGCCAGGCGGCTCACCTCGTTCCTGTAGTCCGTCTCATCGTTGTTGCTGATGAGACCCACCACTGTTGTGTCGTCCGCAAACTTGATGAAGTGGTTGGAGCTGTATGATGGTGTGCAGTCGTGTGTTAGAGTCAGAGTCAGAGTCAGAGAGAATTTATTGTCATTTGCACCGCATGTAGTACATGTGTTGAAAACGAGATTATGTACACAGGGTCCCAGTTACATCCAACAACAAATGCAAGAGAAAAACAATAATAACATCTAGGATTAACTAAGAGAGACATCAGCTAGTAATACACTAAGCCCTAATGTAGTAGAAAAACATCATTATAAACAGCAGCACGAACATGAGTCATTATGAGCAGATGGTCACAGATGAACGCAGCAACAAGAAACAGATCAGTATCAACATGATGTGACATTTTGCAGTGTTTATTCTTATTATTTATTTATTCATGAGTCTGACAGCCTCAGGGTAGAAGCTGTTCCTCAGTCTAGTGGTTCTACATTTGATGCTCCTCAACCTCCGTCCCGAGGGGAGTGGTGCAAAGAGTGAGTGTGCTGGGTGAGTGAGGTCTTTCATGATGCAGGTGGCTCTTTTTCTGCATCTGGAGGTGTAAATGTCTGTGATGGTGGGGAGACTGACTCCCACAGACTTCTGTGCAGCCTTCACCACTCTCTGTAGAGCTTTCCTCTCTGCAACTGTGCAGCCTCCATGCCACACGTTGATGCTGGAGCACAGGACGCTCTCCACTGCACACCTGTAGAACGAGGTTAGCAGGGTGAATAGAAGGGGGCTCAGCACACATCCTTGTGGGGCCCCTGTGTTCAATGTGATGGTGCTAGATGTGTTACTCCCGACCCGCACTGTCTGTGGTCTCCCGGTCAGGAAGTCTAGCAGCCAGTTACACATTGAGGTGTTCAGCCCCAGACTGTCCAGTTTAAGGATGAGCTGTTGGGGGATGATGGTGTTAAATGCCGAGCTGAAGTCGATGAACAACATTCTAACATAGGAGTCCTTCGTGTCCAGATGTGTGAGAGCTGTGTGAAGGGCAGAGGAGATGGCATCGTCGGTTGAGCGATTAGGTCAGTATGCAAATTGGAAGGGATCCAGGGAGTCAACCGTGATCAGCCCAAAGTGCATGTCAGCCCTGGAACCCTGGAGGGATCCTTCTGTGTTCACGACAGGCATCCCACTGGGACAAGTACTGTCTCATGTGGTGATCACAACAGACGCTTCAAAGAGAGGTTGGGGAGCATTTTGCAAAAACCAGAATGCCCAAGGGCTCTGGAAACAGCAGGATGCGAGACTCCACATCAACTTCTTGGAATTGAAGGTTGTTTTTCTAGTTGTGAAGCACTTTTACAAAAAGGGACTGATTACAAAACAACATGTCCTGATAAAATCGGACAACAGAACAACAGTGTCCTTTATCAACAGAGAAGGGGAGACAAAGTCCCGACCCCTCCTCAGTCTGACACACAAGCTGCTCACGTGGTGCAGCCCTCGAATATTGTCACTGAGAACGACACACATCCCGGGCGAGCTAAACCATGGGGCAGACGCCCTCTCAAGAGGGCCACTGCTAACCTCAGAGTGGAGACTGAATCCACGTATCGTGGACCAGATCTGGTCACGATACGGGCGGGCATCTGTAGATCTGTTCGCCTGCAAAACCAACACGCACTGCGTCCTGTACTTCTCACTGAAGGAAACAGATGCTCCGCTGGAAACAGACGCCCTGGCTCACAACTAGCCAGCAGGGGTGCTATATTATGCGTTTCCCCCATCCCTCTGATTCAGGCGACGCTGGAACGGGTACGCAGGGGAGCTCTCTCCCTGATACTCATAGCTCCCAGATGGCCACAGAAACCGTGGTTCCCAGAAATGATCTCACTGTTGTCAGGGACACTATGGCAGCTGCCCTCCCACAGGGACCTGCTGACTCAGGTCCACGGGCAGCTCCTTCATCCACGTCCAGAACTGTGGCAGCTCTCAACTTGGCCGCTGAGAGGAACAGGTTGATGGCCTCTGGCCTCCCCAGTAATGTCATAAACAAAATACAGGGAGCGAGAGCCCAGTCAACCCAGACTCTCTACGCTCGAAAGTGGCCGGTGCCCACCCTCTCATGATACGTTTCATGAAGGGCGTACTGAGGAAAAGGCCCCCTAGCAGGACTCTGGCCCCAGACTGGGACCTTCAATTAGTCCTGGATGCTTTGTGTGAGCCTCCGTTTGAGCCTCTCGGTAGCATTAAAGCTGCATTTTGCAGTTTCTGGAATACGTTGGCACTTAGAAAAATTTTCAACAGGGAAAAGCATTCTGCTCCCTCCCCCTCAGAGCCATATATGGCTCTGTTCCCCGTCACTCTCGCTGTAAATCAGCTCAGCTTCCTTAACTCCGCCTCCACTCATGTCCTCTTGCAACTGCTCTGAATTTCTGTGTTTATATGTTAATAAAACGTTCTAAAAAATAAAATAAAAACAGGGTCCAGCACACCAGAACACCAGCAAATCTGCAGAGCCTCGGCAGCCACGTTGAACCCAATTTTAATTTGCTCGTGACAAATTCATTCATTTCCTGAATGACTGAGCGGAGGATGAAGCGATCACTTGACTTTTGGCAAAAAAAACAAAAGAAAAGTCCAGAGCAGGGATGAAGAAGGGGGATTTAATACATTTGTGTCACATAAAAAACAGTTTTGCATCGCTTTGCAATTATTTCAACGAGAACCTGCGCGGCCGCTGCGGGCTGACAGGCGGGGGCGTGGGTTGGGGGGGGCGTGGGTTAGGAGCGTGAGAAGTTAGAAGCTCTGTTTTTATTGGCTGGTTATAAACTCTGTTTTTATTGGCTGGTTAACCGCGGGGCGCTTTGGTTTTTATAAATGCTTTTATTACCACCGGGAGACGCCAGAGGACTATAGTTTTTTTCAGAGATTACCTGACCAACATCAATCTATCAGGAGATAGGGCAGAGTGAAGAAATATGTTTAAAAAATAAGTTACATACTGATCCTTTAAGATAGATTTGTTATCTTATAAAACTGCTTTGCTCGGCTTTGCTCAGCTAAACATGTTGGCGACCTCCACGCTTTATCTGTGCACCCAATGTGTACCAGGTTTGCCCCTGACAGGTCAAAGGTCACCCTGCGTCCTAACCCCACATACGTCCCAAAGGTTCCAACTCTAAATCCCAGAAGTCTGGACTTTGAGCTTTCTGCGCTTCCTCCCCACCCTGTCTTCACTGAGGAACAGAGGAGGTTGAATTCACTCTGCCCTGTCAGGGCCTTGAGTGTTTACATCAACAGAACTGTCCGTTGGAGGAAAACAAACCAACTGTTTGTATGTTTTGCCAATCCTGCTGCTGGCAGAGCCCTTTCAAAGCAGTGCCTCTCCCACTGGGTGACTGAGGCCATAAAAAGGGCGTACAGCAGCAAAGGTCAACAGGTGCCCTATGGGGTACACGCCCATTCCACTCGAGGCCTGGCAGCCTCATGGGCTCTGTTTAAGGGAGTTCCAGTGGCAGACATTTGTGTTGCTGCAAACTGGAGTTCCACAAACATGTTTGCAAAAGACTACAGTTTGGATGTCACTGCATGTGACGTTACTCAGGTTGTACTCTCTAACACACAGTAGAGAGCCGCCAAAACGCCTAAAATATAAAGGCAGAAGTTCTCACAAGCATGCATTTTAAAGAGCATTTCAAGATCGTGAATGAATTACGTTCCCATAGCTAATGTGTTGCATCGAGTGAACCTGACTGATAAGTGAACTGAAAGTTATGCACCATGACTCATGTTCCCTGAAGGAAGGAAACGAGGTGCAACACAGTTTGCCCTTTTCAGTGCCCAAGCTCGGTGAAGTGCACTTGGAGGAATTAAGATGGGCGCACGCGTCTTTGTACCAAGAGGGCAGGGCCTCTGTGGTGACGCTGATGCCAACCTGCCTTGTCCAAGGCGTGATTGTATTACTTCAGGTGAACCGCGCGGCGGCGTAATTCCCATAGCTAATGTGTTGCACCTCGTTCCCTTCCTTCAGGGAACATGAGTTATGGTGCATAACTTTCAGGTTTCCTCCCACAGACCAAAAACATGCATGTTAGACTGATTGGTAACGCTAAATTGTCCCTAGGTGTGAGTGAGTAAATGGTTTTTTTGTCTCATTTGTCTCTATATATCCCAGTATGGACTGGAGACCTGTCCAAGGTGTCCCCTAACTCTCGCAGTTACTGCTGGACATGGGCAACAGTGACCCTCACAACCCGAAAAGAAAGAAGCGGATAAAGATTATGGATGGTTAGATGGATAGTTTATCTTGAGAAATAAGATGTCCAACTTACACTACGCTAAGTTTGTTTTTGTGAATAAATGTATATTAAAGCTGTTAATTATTGTAATGTGCAATTATTTTTATTGATTTTTTTTAATGCAGCACTCTTTCTGTGAGTCAATAAATCCTGAACCAATTTAATGAATTGTTCATTTATTTCCTTTTGGAAATGTTGATTCCTGGTGTAGTGGACATGACCTTGTCCACTTTTAAGACACCTGTGTACTTTTGAACTGTCCAGTGATGACCTTTACTGACCTCTCAGTAAAGCAGGACATTTAACACAATTATTCCATTAGTTATAATCTGAGGACATATAGTCACTAAAAGAGACTATTTCTATATCTTGATTTTATTCTAATGTAATCAAGAATAACTTTTCTCATTTTCATGATATGTGCTTTTATGCTGTGTTATTCTGAAATGTGTTAATTACTGTCTTCACTGCTGTGTTTAAAGGTGAAGCCTTCGGGTCACAGAGACCGGACGGTTTTGTTTAGAAACTCAGAGACAGTCTGATGAGCAGGGCTCCAGCGTTATCTGTCTTTTTTCCTAAACATTTCTCTCTGCTGCTGGCTTGTAACCTTGGGTTTGATAAAGCAAGTGAACTCCTCTCTGTGTTCCTGCTTTTAAGTTCTAACTGTGCGGAAACGCTTCAGTCTTTGAATGGACAAAGAGTTTGAATGGACGGAGACCTGAAAGCTCTCTGCCTTGCAGCTGGTCAAGCTTGGTCAAGAGCCAAAGACTAACTTGTCAGCTAGAACTGATGGACGTCTCCATCCAGTTCCCCGAGCAAAAGCTCCAAAGTTCTTAATGAACTTCCTTTGAGAAACATCTCGTCTTGAAGTCAGCCAGAAGCTGCCACATGTTTCTGACGGCTGACGCGGATCCGAGGAGACGTTGGAAGTAAACGACCAGTTCAGACGTACGAGGGCCGGAAGGACTCCGTGCACCTGGGAGGCTGGCAATATCTTTATCAGACGCATCGTCAAAAGGTAAAGAGCGGTTTACAAACGTACCTGGGATTTAGCCGAAGTCGGATGGAATGTGTCATCTCTGGTTACACTCGAGATAAATAACTTAATCTCTCCAACCTCTTATTCCTCCTACTCTTTCCCCTCTCTATCTAAGCTGGAAACTATATTTTTAAGCTAAAAGAGCCCACAGACTAAATATGTTAACATCCAATATTTATGTCTGTTGTGTTGAATTTAAGTGTGCTGACGTTTTAAATTGAAAGAAAGTGAAATCATGTCAATCAAGTGTAATGGTGTTAATTTAGTTGATTTATTCTAAATAAATGATAGTGTCTCTTTGACATATCAAACTAAGTTAACGTCTTTGTCACTTAATGGCTCTGTTTATTTATCCATCATAAAGATCACAGAAATATTGAATAAACTGAAAAAGAAGAGAATCCGTGAATTTACTATTCAATCTGAATAAGTAGATTAATTAAGGATAAAGAGGTCAGTATTAATATTGACCTCCACTTTAATTCTTACATCTGGTGGCCTCGTATCGGCTTCTAAAAGTTTATTGATAAATCTGTGGTCTCAGTCATGAACTGTAACGTCATGTTTGCATAAAAGGATCCAAGTTTTAAACTCTGAGGATAATGATTTTGGCTGGAAGTGTTCAAAGCAGGCAGATTCTGCATGTTTTTATCATTTGAAGCTGTGAGATTATTATTGTTTCAACTCTGTTAGACGCTGTTGGAAGCATTCAGGTGAAGTTTTGTCAGCCGTAGTCTGTGGAAGTTCTGGTTCGGTCCAGTTCACGC
Organism: Garcialebias charrua; assembly: GCA_038048925.1. Taxonomy (NCBI): domain Eukaryota; kingdom Metazoa; phylum Chordata; class Actinopteri; order Cyprinodontiformes; family Rivulidae; genus Garcialebias; species Garcialebias charrua. The sequence continues at coordinate 2,276 of JBBPBX010037126.1, read as the reverse complement.
GGACTCCTGTACAAAGCTTTGTTTGACCGCCGAGTCAGAAGCCTGAAAGCTAATTTAACATCTACAAGATTGCTGTTGTGGTGTTTTACATTTTAAAGAAGGTCGAAGCAGCATATACTGTTAGAACGTGTCGGTTAGTGGTTCGTGAAACCCGAGTTCTGCTCCTTTAAAGTGGACGGAACCGACCTGAACGCGGCTCCGAGGGAGTCCGTGTCGTGTTACAGTTGAGGTGCTGTGTTACTGAGCGTAACTAAGTTTGCCTGTCTAGATGTGCGCGCCGCATGTTTCAGAATTTTGGGAAGTTAAATTGTAGCGTTTGAGTTGTTTTAAGAGTCTATAAAGTTGTGGTCTGCTGTGCAAGCTAACGTTAAGAAGACGTGTCTCATGTCCGTTTATGAGCTGTGATTGGATGATACGAGTGCTGTGTGCTGTGAATCACTCTTGTAGCGAACGCTGATTCGCTGTTGTGTGCTGTCAATCACTCTTGTGGCGAACGCTGATTCGCTGTTGTGTGCTGTCAATCACGTCGCACGCCGTTGCGACCAGCCCATTTTGTCGTCATTTCCGGCACGACATTGGTCGAAGGTAAGGATCTACATTCGCCATGTATGCTTGTAGAATGAACTACTGACGCTGTGATTGATTTGTTGACGCCACGTATGTTGTAGCGAGCTCCGCCTCGCTCACGTAAGAAGCTGGTGACGCGCTACGCACGCTGCGTGGGCCCGCCCATTTTTGTCGTCACTTCCAGGTGCCGCACTTTGAGTGACAGGTCACACTCGCTGGCTCACACTCGTTCACACACGAACACACACTTAAACACTCATCTGAAGCCATCAACACTGTCTAGCAACATAAACTTGTCTCTGACAAGAAAGCGGTTCGAGCAATTATCACGTTCTTACTGAAAACTAACCCTAATAGGTTGTTTTCTTTCCATGTACTGATTTAAACTCAGTCGCTTCGTGATAACATACGCGACGCTGCCCCCTGCTGGACGTTAATAGATGAGTTTTCTCTCAACACATCATAAAGTCAGCATTTTTTATGGTGAAAATTACCAGCTTTAAAATTGTTCTGTACACAAACAAAAACTCCTGTTTATTTTAAATAAAGAATTTTTGAAAACAGAGGTACAGACGAACAATTGATGCTCATTTTAAATACTGAAGAGATTTAAAATAACACTCAAAAAAGCATCTTTTATTTAATTTTCAGATTAAATAAAAAAGAAAAGTTGATGGAGAGCAGAGCATTTCCACATTCAAAATTTTAAACAGCATTGGCATACACTGTACACTTTTGGTTAAAAATAGCATTTTTAACGTTTTTCTGTGTACGTTTACATCAGTGAGGTTAATTTGATAACGAATTTCTTTTTCGAATAACACCTGCATGTACCAGCTTGTTGATTTTTACAGACTCAAAACAAATATGGATAAACAATCAGATGAAGTTGTTCCATCCTCATCCTTGGAGGATGCTGATGGTGAGCAAACTCCAGCGCCGGTTGAGGAGAAAATCCCAGCGCAGGAGGATTCAGAGTCTGAGTCAGAGGACACAGATTGTGTTGATAATGCCTTAAAACTGCTAATGAAAACACTCGTGAAGTATGGTGAGGAGGTAGCAGCAATGGACACCCCGACTCTGGACACAGAGTTAGAAAGTCTAGCAACAGGCATAATCAAAAAAGGTGGAAAAAAGCTCAGCGCCGACCGTACTGTCAAATTGGCCTTTCTGTTGAAGACCAGACTGGACCATGAACTGTATAAGAGTGGGGACCTTGAGGATGAACTGGCTGATGAAAAAAATAAACTGGCTGATGAGAAAACTAAACACGAAGGTACCACTTCAGAGTTTGTGTCATACAAGAAAACGACAAATACAGAGATTGAACGTTTAAACAATGAAATACTGTTGCAAACACATTCATATGAAGAAAACATTCGGTCCAGAGGACAAAAATATGACGATTCTATCAGAGAGAATGAAATATTACAGCAACAGGTACAATCGATGTCTAAAGATCTACAAGAGAACAAGGAAAAAAGAGAAGAAGCCCACACCCGGTGCACAATGTTGAAAATAGAGTATGATAAATTAAAAGAACAACTAAAAGAGAGCACTCAATTCGAGGAAAATAGAAAACTCAGTGAACAGTGCACAGCGCTACAAACTGCAGTTGATTGTTTACGCAGAGAATTGACTGAAAGTAAGGTGGAACTGACCTTAACTAAAGAAAACCTCTTTAAAGAAAGGGAGAGGTGGGTGGATGT
>JBBPBX010037125.1:0-20042 GCA_038048925.1 Garcialebias charrua | reverse complement strand
CCTGTATGGACGTCACCGGAAATGCTTGACTACCCACAAGGCACCAAACTGTTCTCCAACACAGCTGACACCAACTGAGTACTGGTACCAGTCGTTGTAGTTTGAGAGCCATGACCTTAGCTGGTGTTAAAATCATTTTCAGACTAGTTGTAGTAGATGGTCCGATTGTAAACATCATTTCTCTATTTAAGTTTTTCCTTCTGTTTCACTAAAATAGAAAGAAAAAAAAACATTCCATGCAAACTGAATCTTTATGTATGAAAAGTAATATTAATGGCTGCATGCTGTGTTTGTGTATTATGTGCTATAAATAGCTGTGGTTCTTTTTCTGTCTTTAAAGCAGAGTTTGTATGATTGAGCTCATCAATGTAATTGTTTTAAGATGGATCATATTTAGTAGCATGAATATTTTAACCTGCAGCTTGTGACATTTGCAAGATTTTGCGGAGTTCATTGGGTTTTTATGTAGTTTTTTAAATTTCAAATCGTTTTTAATATTTGCTCCTTCATATTTTATATATTTCCATAAAAATGTCCAGAGTCAGAGAATCTTTATTGTCATTCGCACCACATGTGGTACATGTGATGAAACGAGATTATGTACACAGGGTCCCAGTTACATCCAACAGAAGAAGAATAATATCTAAGTTATGACTAAGAAAAACATCAACTAAAAATACACTAAACACTAATATCATAGAAAAACATTACTCCAAACAGCAGCACGAACAGGAGTCTGTATGAGCAGTTGGGCACGAATGAACACAGCAACATGAAATCGATCAGCAACAACATGAAACAGATCAGCAGCAACATGATGTGATATTTCACAGTAATTATTCTGGTTATTTATTCATGAGTCTAACAGCCTCAGGGTAGAAGCTGTTCCTCAGTCTCCTTCCTGAGGGGAGTGGGGCAAAAGTGTGTGTGCTGGGTGAGTGGGGTCTTTCATGAAACACTGAAGGTCGCTTTCGTAAATGAGCCCACGAGGCTCAATAAGATTTACCTGACTAAATAAAGGTTGAATGAATGAATTTGAAATTATTGCTAGCATCAATTTTAAAGAACTTTTCAAGTTCATGGGGGAAAAAGTTTAATAAAAAATTCAAATAGATTCTGGTAGCTTTTCTCCATAAAAGGCTGATTGCCAAAAGACACGGCCTCATTCACTCTATTGGTGAAAGCGTGTGTCAATCCAACTAATCCTGGTCGCTGATTGGCCAGATCTTATGTAGTGTTCCATCCCTGTCTTCTGAGCCCTCCCTCTCCTCGTGCCACCCAGAACCTTCGAGGCTACCGCTGTCTGCTGCGCGTTATCAAAATGTTCGGCCAGCAGGTTTTGGTACTCAGTAAGTAACACAAACTTATTTTAAAATAAACATTGAATACTTCAGTGTAAAAGTGGCCACCGGTTTCTCCGGCGTTACCTCTTTTTCTACCGTTGTAGAGTGGGCCGGCTGGGGTACAATGCAGCTAGCATGTGCTAACCTGCGAAGCATCAGCTTCCTCCTACTAATGTTAGCATGTAGCTAATGCTACACATGACAGTGCTAGCATCCCCACCCGACCGGCTTCTTTAGCATCCTTTAGCATAGCTCATGTGCTCGTAAACTGTACAACGAAGAGCTAAGGTACATTAATTAATAGGGAATGCTAGGCTAGCTGGAGCTAACTCCTTACTCAGCATGAATGTGCAGCTAAGGCTAGGAAGCAGAACCAAATTCAGTGATGCTAATTTTTATTCCGTTTTGTGACTGCAGTTTAGTTGAAATGATTACCATTAGAAGTGAAAGCTAATTATTCTTCGACAGCAGTCACTATGTGATGGGCAGTTTGTTTAATTTTTATAAATCATTTATTTAAATGTGATGGGATATTTTAGAAAATCTGTGTAAAGCATCAAAAACCCACTAGTTAAGAAAACATGCTTTTGAGTTTTTTTTTTATTTTCTTCTGAACGAACTATGTCACGAGTTGACCGAATAAAGGTGTAATAACCCAGTTTAAATTTCTGTATAAATGTTAGAAAAATAATAATCGTGCTTTGGTTTAAAAAAAAAAAGATGCATATTAAAGGATTCTGACTTTAAATGGGCTTGAATTTGTAAAGACTTATTTGAAGTTCCTTCTGGGAATTTTTATTTTTTTAATATTTTTTAGGTAATTATTTCTTATTGTGTGAGAAACTAAAAATTAAATTATTAGAGCTGTCATCTCTAATTTATGAGTCATTTGTCTTTAGATTATTAAAATTTTACATTGTCCTAATAATAATAATATGCTGGTGAAGATTCTCAGTCGTCCAGGACATGATGAAATCAAAAAAGGCGTTCAATACAGGATCAACTGGACTTTATTTGTTGCAGAAAACGTTTCGACTTCTGTCCAGAAGTCTTTTTCAATTCAATAATAATAATAATTTACATTGTCTATCGTGTTATTCCCATTACTCCATTTTAACGTGTACGTTAAAGTAGGGGGAGTGGTGGCGCGGAGGTTAGAGAAGATGGGCCTGTGATCGGAAAGTCGCAGGTTCAACTCCCCGGTACCGTCAACATCAAAATGTGGGTGGAAAAGGTGCAACACCCACGCCTGCCTCTGCCCTCATTCGCCCCACTCTGGGCCCCTGAGCAAGGCCCTTAACTCCCACCATCTGCTCCCTAAACAGGTCTCTCTTGAAAAAGAGTTCTCGTGACTCAATGAGACTACCTGTGTAAATAAAGGGTAAATGGAAAAAGTACCGTAGTCGTGCTGTACAATATCTGCACATCAGCAATAACAATTTGAAAATAAAGGATCTTACCGTTGTAAGACAAAAGTGTCTATATAGCATGATTAACTTCCTTTTTTATTTGCTTGTTTCTCTACAGACCAGAATGTGAAAAGAGAGTCAGGACGTAAAGTTCAGACTGGAAACATCAATGCTGCAAAGGTTAGTTTAAGCTAAAATATTTATCTTAGCTTGCTGAAAGACCACCTGCTGCTCTGTTTGAAAGGTGAACAGTGAAATATTTCTTTATTCGAGTTGTACCACGTTAGCCACAGCTTAAAGGCTCATCATGAATCATTCTCGAGTACTCATCTAACCTGATCATAAAAATTCTGTTTATTTCAGACCATTGCAGATGTGATCAGGACCTGCCTCGGCCCACGGGCCATGATGAAGGTAAGCTTGATCTTACATGCTCAAAATATTCAGTCAGACATAACATATGATGTACAGCCACATTTTTTATTGTTTTGTGTCTCGTTTGTGTTGTTTTGTGTAGATGTTGCTCGACCCCATGGGAGGAATTGTGATGACGAACGATGGAAATGCCATTCTCAGAGAGGTCAGCGTCACAAATCTGTAACATTACTATGAGTTGTGTCCTTGTTTGTTTCCTAAACTGCATCTCCACGGCAACAGATTCAGGTGCAGCATCCTGCAGCCAAGTCGATGATCGAGATCAGCCGCACACAGGATGAAGAGGTGGGAGACGGGACAACCTCTGTTATAATACTGGGTAAGAAGGCTTCTAATGCTAACAAACTGGGTGTGTGTTTAGAGAGAACAGACTATCAGATTTAAGGTTTATCTTTTTGTTTCTACTTGTTTTTATCTCAGCTGGAGAGATGTTGGCTGTAGCAGAACAATTTCTGGAGCAGCAGATGCATCCAACAGTGATCATCAGTGCCTACAGACAGGCTTTGGAGGACATTTTGGAAACTTTGAAGGAAATCAGGTACATTTTGACACACCTGAGTGTCCGACCTCATATTACAGGTAGTCCCCGACTTACGAGCGCTCTAACTTACGAGGTTCCGGACTTACGAGCTGGCGAATTTTTGGAAAAAACGCAAAAAATACAGAGTTTTTCTGTGTTTTTTCACCACAGTTCGTTAGCTAAACATGTGGACACACGTTTCCGATCATTTTTATGCACTCATAAGCAGTTTTTCAATGAAAAACGAGTGTTTGTAGTCGCGCTAGCAAAACCGTTCCAACTTACGAGCGAAAATCCGGACTTACGAGAACATGTGCTTCGTGTTCCAACTTACGAATTTTCGTCTTACGAGCACCTCGTTGTAACGGAACTCGCTCGTAAGTCGGGGACTACCTGTAATAAGGTTTAACTAGGGTTTTGGCAACCTTATCAACCAAACAGCAGTTTTAAATTAAATAAATAAATATATATATATATTTACCACATATGGCGTTATAATAAGTTTTACATTGCACTCTCCCTCCAGCATCCCTGTGGACACCTCAGATCGCTCCATGATGCTCAAGATTGTTCACTCTGCCATCAACACCAAAGCTCTAAGCCGCTGGTCAGAACTGGCCTGCAGCATTGCACTGGATTCTGTTCGCACAGTGGAACTGGAAGAAAACGGACGCAAAGAGATTGACATCAAGAAGTACGCCAAGGTGGAGAAGGTACGAGTATTTGACCACCTGCAGCTGGTAGATAAATCTGAACGCTCTTTGAAAACCGTTTCATATAAATAAATCAATTTCTGACAGCAAATTCCCATTAGTAGATTTGAACAACTTCATTTTCTCTTCATTCCCGTTTTGCGTTTAGGTTCCTGGTGGCATCATTGAGGACTCATGCATGCTGAAAGGAGTGATGGTAAACAAAGATGTGACTCACCCCAGGATGAGACGGATGATTAAAAACCCTCGTATCATCCTGCTGGACTGCTCTCTAGAGTACAAGAAGGGGGAGAGCCAGGTATGACCCAGTAACACGTTTTGTAACGCACAATAGCTGCATTTTAACAACCCAAAACTTTCAGTCTTTTTTACAGGGTGTTTTAATTTATGTTAGAATATAACAAGTGTACAATAATTTTACATCTGCCAAGAGGTTTTTATGTTTAAATTTCGCCTTTGGAACCGCGTCAAGCATTTTGTTTATATAGGAAAAATAAAAAGTGTTGTGGGAAGAACTTTCTCAAAGATTATGGTTCCAGTAAAAGGTTGTTGTGGTCAAAATGAAACTTTATAAATGTCTTAACGCATCGTTTCCTGCAGACTGACATTGAGATCACTAAGGAGGAAGACTTTGCCAGGATTCTGCAGATGGAGGAAGAATACATCCAGCACATCTGTGAGGATATCATCCGCCTGAAACCAGACCTGGTCTTCACCGAGAAAGGCATTTCAGGTATCTAAACCAGTCACAGCCAAACAAGAGTCTTCTCAGACAAATGTAACGTGTCCACCAGTGTTAAACATCAGGCCTGATGTTTTCTCTCAGATCTGGCCCAGCATTACCTGGTGAAGGCAAACATCACCGCCATCCGCCGTGTGAGGAAGACCGACAACAACCGCATCGCCAGGTAGATGGTTACACAGAACACTGATCAGACACTAAAAGCAATAATATGTTGTTAAAGCCCCCTTTTTTTTCACTTTAATTTGTATTAACATTTTTAATAGAAAATAACATTCCAAGGATATATCACATACATTTTCCAGATTATGGTAGCTTAAGCAGGCCTCTCATTACAATAATAATTCCCAAAAACAACATAAAGGGGTGCACACACTCACAACAATAAATATGGGGGAAAAAATTATATAAAAAATAATAAAATAAAATAAATCTTGGTCATAGGTGTCTATGGTCTAGAAATGTCACTGTTAATGGCATCGAGTTTCCTCATGTCTTTTCTTGGGTTTTGTACTGTGTCCATTTTTTCCACTTATTAAAAAAAAAGGATTCTTCATTACACCCAAGTTAAAGAGTAAACAAACCAAATTTCATTTACCGTGTTGGAGAATATGTGGAAATTTAGAAGCAAACCATACACATATATTCTTGGAGTGTCCAAAATTAGATTCATATTGACAAAATGTGAATACTACAATCAGAGCTATTTTGGGATACCCATTATCAAAAGATTTAAAACAATGCATCTTGGAAATATAAAAAAAATGTGTATTATATGAAGAAATGTACAGTATTTTCTGGAATATAGGTCGCATTGTCCAATTATTGCCAATAAATTGGAAAAATCCATATATAGGTCGCACCTACGTCAAAATGTGGACCGTGTTTAGCTCTGCTGCAAATGTCTGCCACAGGAGCGCACAGCAAGGCTTTTAAGAAGATTAACACTTAAAAACAATTATTTGTTTGATAAAAATTATAGCAAATATGTGTCTGAGCTGAACTTTTCTTTAATAAATGAATAATTTTAGCAGGATAAACACCTAAAAAAATATATTTGTTAGCTGACATTATTGTAAGAGTGTGTCTCAGTTTAATTTTTGTTAATAAATGATTACAAATCAGCTTATTTTATAAAAAGCCATAAATAGGTCGCACCTGAATATAGGTCGCAGGGCATGCAAAAATGATAAAAAGCCGCAACCTATATTCCGGAAAATACAGTACTTTATTAAGATACTGTTAATTGCATGTAAAAAAGCTATAACAAGAAACTGGTACCAGATATCTGCTCCCTCCATACAACAATGGCTGAATATTGTTAGTGAAATTTATGAGATGGAGCGAATGTTAAAGCCTTTTTAATATTATTTTATTAGGGCATGTGGCGCTTGCATTGTGAGCCGGACAGACGAGCTGCGTGAGGAAGACGTCGGTCTGAAGGCGGGCCTGTTTGAAGTGAAGAAGATTGGAGACGAGTACTTCGCCTTCGTCACAGAGTGCAAAGATCCCAAAGCCTGCACTATTCTCCTGAGAGGCGCCAGCAAGGAGATCCTGGCGGTGAGGGTCACCCCCGGCTGGTCAGTCCACCAGATGAATCTGCTCGGTGTGTAACGCTGTGTGTGTGGTTCTTTAGGAGGTGGAGAGGAACCTGCAGGACGCCATGCAGGTGTGTCGTAACGTGCTGCTCGACCCCTTCCTGCTCCCCGGCGGCGGCGCTGTGGAGATGGCTGTGTCAAAGCGGCTGATGGAGCGTTCCCGCTCTCTGACCGGCATCGAACAGTGGCCGTACCGCGCCGTGGCTCAGGCTCTGGAGGTCATCCCCCGAACCCTGATCCAGAACTGTGGAGCGTCCACCATTCGAGTGCTGACGTCCCTTAGGGTAACGCTAAACTTTATTCAGCAGTAAATCAGTTGACAAGCAAGTGCTGCCTATTGTTTGTATGTGCCAACGTGCACGGCTGAAAAGTAATGCTTTTGTATGTGTGTGTGTTTAAATGCAGGCCAAACACACTCAGGACAACAGTGTGTGTTGGGGCGTCGATGGGGAAACTGGCTGTCTGTGTGACATGTCCACACTCGGCATCTGGGAGCCACTCGCTGTTAAATCTCAGACCTACAAGACTGCAGTCGAGGTCAGAGCCTCACTCGATGTGATCCGTTCAGATCAATGCTGTTTATTACCAATACTGAAAGGACCTTGTGTTTTGCAGACGGCCATCTTGTTGCTACGTATCGACGACATTGTGTCCGGACACAAGAAGAAGAACAAAGATGAGAATACAGGAGGACAAGGAGCCGAATAGGTCCAGTTAGATCCCCGTTGAGCAAGAGTCACTCCAACTGAGCGTTTGTTTGTATTTGTGTGTGTGTGTGTGTGTGTGTGTGTGTGTGTGTTGTGCGTGCGCACGTGTATGTGGGGACCAGCTGACTCACTGAAACTTAATAAAAGCCAAGTTAGAAAAATTTGACACTTGTCTCTAGTTTTATTTGTTCAAGTATCTGTTTTTATGTGGATAAGTGTTTTTACCCAAGTCCAGAGTGCGAGCGACTGAAGCCTTAAGCAGATAATTTAATTAATTCAAGGTCTGTGAGGACAAAAATCACACGTCTGCACAGGAAAACAATACTTTATCGCAACTAGCAATGAAGCTACTAGTACAGATGACTTAAAAAAGATTGTAATGTGTTTGTAGGGAGACTTGTTTCTGTAATTTGATTCTGTTCAAAACTCCCTTCAGAGAAGTCTGAAAGTCAGACAGTTTTATTGTCATTTGCACCGCATGTGGTACATGTGATGAAAACGAGATTATGTACACAGGGTCCCAGTTACATCCGGTACATATCTACATCAAGTAATATCTGTCAAAGATTCAATCAAGAAGGGCAGATGAAAATTGTAGTAAGCATATCTGAGCAAGAGACGTACAGTATATATGAGTGTGTATGTGTGTTATTTTTTAACATGGAGACCATAAAGTAAAGTGTGGAGAAAAATCAAGATCTACTTCAGCAAACTTGTCACTTCTAAAGTTAAAAAAAAAGATCATTATGGTCAAAATGACCGGGCAGAAGTAGATTTACTGGTACTGGAACATGAAAATTTAATGCACACTTGATGTAGGTGAGTTTTTAAATTCAACATCAAAGATGCTGCTGTACCTTTTTTAATTGCTGATGTCATCAATCAATCCAGGGTCACATGAATTTTATGGAGGGTGATCATAAAAATATATTGGGACTTGCAGGATTTTGAGTTTGAAATTATTTGCAAATTTATTGATATTGTAATGCAGGGGAAACTATTGGTAACTAAAGTTAACATCCAAATTACGTATTTTAAAATTAAATAGAAATACTGTAGAAGCTTTCTATTGATAGAATCAAAAGAATTGCCAACTATTAAAAAATATATATATAATTGTTTTACACGGTTTTTAATTCATTTTTTTTATATGCACGTCTTGTTTTTAGCTTACCGGTATGTTTTACTGATATAATGGTTAATTTTCTGATTGGACATTTGGAGTGGGCGGAGCTTATCGGTCACCTGACTTGGACAATCATGTGACCCGCAGGCGGCTGGCCACAACAAAGATGGCGGCTGCAGAGAAGGTGCAAAGCGTCGAAGTTCGTGTGTTTTTACTTGTTCTTATTTTTAGTTCGTGCCAGAGTTTGTTCTATGGAGGAAAGACGTTCAAAAGAGAGGTAAAAAAACTAAAGTAAGGCAAAAAAAATGTAAGTTAAATTCTGAAAAAGACCAAAGATGAGACCGGAAGCGAAAGTGTTGATTAAACAATAAACTTTCCTCGTTTAAATCTTAACTCATAAAAAAATAATAATCTATATTTGTACACGGTTGTCATTTGTTTTAGACAGTAATCTTCATTTGCTAATTTAATAAATGTAAAATTTTGCATAAAAAACTTTTGTCTATATTTTTTGCTCATTAGCAGAGATGTTTTTTACTGCTCTTTTTCGTATCAAAACTTAAAATTTCTCATGATCTATTAAGTATATTTTTAAACAATTGAAAGTTAAATTGCTTATTAATTTTAGAAAACAGACTTGTAACTATAGAATTTTATTATTTTAATTACCTAAATAGGTTTATTCCTCAGTTTGGCTAAAACTATTATTTTGTCTTTAACTTAGTGATATTAATAATTAATTTGACAAAAGTATACAGTGAGATTAATTACAATAGTTTTCATCAAATGTAAACTCTTCAGTCTAAAAAATTTTTTATATATATTTTTTATCACACTTGGTTATAAAAACAGTTTTGCCTGAGCACAAATGTATCATCTTAGATATTAATTTTCTTTTATTCCTTCAAGAGGAGAGCAATTAAAGAATGATCAATAATCTAATCAGGATAATTCCCAAATTAATTCTTTGTATTGTTTTTATTTTATTAAACAGCCTATCAACTGATCAGTGACAACAGTAGTGACCTTTGACCTCTGATGATTTGCAGAACGTTGACTTTTCTTTTGATTTTTAGCTGTCGGTGCAGTTGAACCCTGGCGCGAGCCCTTCTCCTTCTGGTTTTGACCTGCTCCACGTGAGAGCCGTGGGACAAAACGACACGCTGCACTACCTGTTCTGCAGCCGAGGGGCGCCGACTCTGCTGCTCGTCCACACAAACTCCATTTCTTCTACTGTCAAGGTCTGTTACAGATGTTACTGTCGTAAAACTGTCAGAGACGATTCTCACTTAGTGAATATTTTTTGTTTAAATATTGGTTCTATCGTCTATTTTTGTTTGTAACTGAAATGGTTTACCACAACCCGTTTGCTTCATGTGGCAAACACCTGAATTTTAAATTAAAACGTGAACATTCACATCTACAAGCTCATCGACATGTATTTGCAGCTACAGGCCCAGAAATATCCTTGTAGAATGGCAAATTAAACAAACATAAAAGTTGATGCAGAATGCAGAAAAATATATGTATGCATGGAGGCGAGTACTTTGCTGTTAAATAGCTTTTTACCACTCTGTTCAACCATACAATGTAAAAAAAAAAAGTGTTTTTATTTGAGTAATACAGTATAAATAAATACAGGTAGTCCTCGACTTACGACGGAGTTCCGTTCCTAAGCGAATTTCGACGTAACTCGAAACATACGTCCAAACTGCAACTTATGCGTACGGTACTGTATTTTACCAAGCACTTAGCCTATCCTAACACAGTACCCTACATAGTTATCAAAAAACACATACATTTCAGAGCCATGATGAAGGGAAAAAAGAGTTAATTTCCTACTCTGAACTGCTGGTGAAGCCATTTCCTCCGTTTCTCCCTCCCTCCTCCGGATTCTCCATTCGTTTACGTTGTAAAACCGCCGCCCATAAAACAGCTACTTTTCCACAGCTGCTGCCTGTCCAGCTTGCTCCATCAAGTTTTGTTTTGTTTTTTGAATGTCCAGAGGACCAGACTTAGCTTTTTTAGAGAGTACAGGGCAAGCTGTAGCCTCCGCAGCTAAACCGTAAACTGCGTAAAGGCTCCGGCAAAGCTCAGTGTACTGCCTGTACGCCACTCTACGTGTGCATTCTGTGCGCACGCGTTCGCTGGCACAGCTCTGCTTTCGTTTTCACGTTAAATGCTTGCGTTTTCGCTCCAAATTCTTGTTGAAATTTGAGCAGCTGCGCGCAGAGGTGTACCTACAGGACAAACTGAGGTTGCTGATTGGTCATTTGCAGACACGCCTACTCAATTGATTGACATGTCGAGTGGGAGACTCGCAGCTGGCTGGTTGGAGCCGCTGCGGTGTTTCTAAACTTTATATGTTAATAAAAAGTTCTGTTACGGCTGGCTCAGGCCGAACACATAAACGGGACACAAGACACAAGGAGGCAGAAGGTAAATTAAAAAGCTTTATTGAAAAACTCCCCGACTCCTCCCTCCAGGTGCGGAGTGCACCGTCTTCTGGCACAGGGTCAGGAAAAAAGCAAAGATTAGACAAAGTGCAAATAAATGGTGGACGAGAGTGAGTCAGCCAAAAATAATATAACGTCCCCAGCATCGGCCCAACCCATAAAACAGGGCCGTCGCAGCCTGTCTGGAGACGGACTACCTGACCAAAAGGGAACCCTAGGGGTAAAAGAAAAACGATATAACTGGACTACTGATCTCACTCTGTCGTTAGACAAACAAACATAAAGCTCCAAACAGCTCCAAAAAGCTCCAAACAGCTCAAAAAGCTCCAAACAGCTCCAAGCTCAAAAATGCTCCTGGTTAAACCAACTTAACCTAACCACACAGGTCAGCATCCCTGATATCAATTATCATTAGCAGGATCCTAATGTCATCAATGCAGCCTTCAGCTACCCAGTGCACTAAGCACAACAAAAGTCAAAAGATGAGCAAACATTCCTAAGTGCATCAAGCACAGTCAAACTCCACAAACAAATGAGCTGACACAAATGCAACTAGCAGTCAAGACCAAACATGAGCTAGTAGTTACTCACCAAGAACCTTCTAAACAGAAGATCAGACTTCAAGACAGGGGTGGGCGGAGAACACCCCCACACAGTACCATACAGTACTCAAACAGCTCAGCAAAAGCAACCTCCTCTGAGCTCACAACACTCCGCATTCAAGCACAGTCAACTTGAAGTATATATAGGCGTGGCTCTCAGGTGTTCCTGGCTGAACACACACAAGCCTGATCACAATCAGACTAATTAACCACACAAAAGCATGACTGCAGTCAACATACATAAGAACTAAAAGGTGTCAGCATTGGCAGCTTCCTCAGGATATGTAACACCTCCACCACCAGTGTTTTTGTATGGGGGAAAAATGTAGTCTTGTGAGGACACCGGCTACATAACAACATACAAAAAACAAGTTAGGGCAGAGTATTCAAAAACGAGAGAGGGCATCGGCTATAACGTTGTCCTTTCCTCTAATGTGTAATATGGAGAGGTTAAAAGGCTGCAGTCGCAAAGACCAGCTCATTAAACGTCGATTTTTATTACACATCCGATGCAAAAAAGTAAGGGGGTTGTGGTCAGTGTATACAATAATGGGATCGCAAGATCCTCCAACATAAACACCAGATAACATTTAAAACACTCTGAAACCATAAAGGCGTCCTTTGTCCCGACTCACTCTATAAGGGTGTTGTTTAATAGGTTTTGTTTCACCCACATCGATATCATGTTTTAGGATATCGGTCTTAGAAGGGACATCAGAAAATAAACACTCATTAGCAAATATCAATTGTCTTAGTTCATCCCTTTTATTATCATCTAGGTGGGAGAACAACAACGGTAGGTTCTGGAGATAATGCGAATTTAAGAGCTTGCCTTCAAGAATTGCAGAAGGGGAACTGTCCACCTCCTGGTCAGCACTGGAGAGCTCCTTTTGGGGCTCTACATCTTCGGCTACTCTTGGGTCATCACAGAGGGGAACAGCTAACACGCTAACCCTCTCAATGTATGGTTTCAACATGTTGATGTGACAAAGACGAGTAGTACGCCTCCTCTCTGGAGTAGAAACCAAATAGTCACGTTCGTTTAGCTTCTTCTGAACGACATAAGGTCCACTATAACGGGCCTGTAAGCTACTACCAGGAATAGGAAGTAGAACTAACACTTTGTCACCCTGTTGAAACACTCGTGCTACAGCTTTTCGATCAAACAGGGATTTCATTTTAGCTTGTGCCATCTGTAGGTTAGTTTTAGCTATTTCACAAGCACGTACTAATTTGAAGCGGAAGTCACTTACATAGTCTAACAAATTCTTGTCAGACTTCTCACATACCCACTTTTCTTTTAACAGCCTTAAGGGACCACGAACTTCGTGTGCAAAAACCAATTCAGCTGGACTGAAACCCAAACTCTCTTGAACTACCTCCCGTATAGCAAACATCTGGAGATGCACTCCCTCATCCCAATCTTTGTTGAATTCCAGACAATATGTACGTAGCATGGTTTTTAATGTTTGATGGAATCGTTCAAGGGCACCCTGGCTTTCTGGATGGTACGCAGCTGAACAGGTATGCTGGATGTTTAATTGTTTCATGACCTGTGAAAACACTCTTGACATGAAATTGCTGCCTTGGTCAGTCTGCACCACCCGTGGTAACCCAAACAACGAGAAAAACCTGGTTAACACCTTTACCACCACTGGGGTTGTTATTTTTCTTACAGGAAAAACTTCTGGGAAACGAGTGGAGGCACACATCACAGTAACTAAGTACTTGTTTCCAGCCTTTGTTCTGGGGAGTGGTCCTACACAATCCACTATAACTCTCTCAAAAGGCTCAGCAATAGCCGGGATAGGAAAAAGAGGAGCAGGTGGGACTGTCTGGTTCGGTTTTCCAGCTATCTGACAAAAATGGCATGATTTGCAATGAAGTACGGTATCCTTTTTTAAACCTGGCCAAAAAAAATGATGCAACACACGGTCGTATGTTTTTCTGATACCGAGGTGACCTGCTAAGGGACTGTCGTGTGCCAAACGTAAAACTTCTGGACGATACAGAGTAGGAAGAACAATCTGTTCTACACTACGCCACTCTTCATTAGGAGAGGCTGTCAAAGGAGTCCATTTACGCATCAAAATGCCATCATTAAAGTAGTAACCATTACTCAGTGTGTCAGGTTTGTCAGGTTCTGTATCAATAAAACATGATGTTAAACTAACATCGCTCTTCTGAAGATTAATCAACTGTTCCCTAGACCATGAGAGTCTTACTCCCTCTAAAGTGTTCTCCTCAGAGCTCACTGGGGTCTGGTCAGTTTCAGAACTGAAAAAACTGTCACTCAGCTCAACTTCTTCAGCTTTCTCCTCCTCCTGTTGTCGTTTAAGAGCTGCACGAGTAACTGCACAAGAGGTGAAAACATTAGGAAATGTGCGAGCTAAGTTATCTAATTTAGGGGACAACACTGGAACAGGAGTCACCTCTGGAGTGACTAAAACACGACCTCCAGCCAAGTCGTTACCCATAATCATGGAGATGCCTTTTATAGGAAAGTTTGGACGCAGTCCTACCACAGCGTCTCCTGAACACAACTCTGACTGAACCACGATCCTACATAAAGGAACATTAACTTCCTGCATGTTAAAACCACAAATGGGAACTCCAGCTTCCATCTCAATAACTTCATCTCGAGGTAAAATATTGTCCAAAATGAATGACTGTGAAGCGGCTGTGTCTCTGAGTATTTTAACAGGTATCATCCTTCCTGATGGAGATGTAGATATAAACCCTTCCATTATAAAAGGTTTGAATCCATCACGTTCACAGGTTTCTGTCGCAGATGAAAATGACTGATCTAGCCTTTTAACTGCAGCTACAGGTTTTGGTTCTTTTCTATGTAACTTAGGACAGGTTCTAGTTACATGCCCTTCCTGTTTGCAGTAGTAACATCTTACTGGTTCTTTCACATCACTTTCACGTCGTTCTGCAGTTACATCACGGTCTCTGTGAGGAACAACAGGCCCTCTAAATTTACCATTACCATTGGATCTGTATCTAAAAGGTTGAGAGGAATCAAAACTGGTCTTAACATGACTAGGGCTTCGAGTTTTATCAAAGCTTGAACGTTCAAAGTGTATTTTATGCGTCAGCATGTACTCATCCACTAAGATTGCAGCTTTAGAAACGTCAGACACTTTATGTTCATTTAAATACGTGGTTACTCTGTCTGGTAAGTTTAGTTTGAAATCTTCCAACAATATTAGCTGCTTCAGCTGGTCAAAATCAGTCACTGCACTCGCAGTACACCAGCGATCAAAAAGTAGTTCCTTTTCCCTGACATAATCAGCATAAGACTGATTATCTACTTTCTTACATTTTCTAAACTTCTGCCGGTATGCTTCCGGAACTAGCTCATATGCACGCAGGATTGCTTCTTTCACGTTAGCATAGACACCACTATCAAGTGCAGAAAGAGATGCATAGGCATCTTGTGCTTTTCCTTTTAACACACTCTGTAACAATATGGGCCAAACAGTTTCTGGCCACTTCAAAGTACTTGCTGCTCTTTCAAACATGATAAAATACTTATCAACGTCTTTTTCATTGAACGGAGGTACTAAAGAAACATTTCTACTCACGTCAAATTCTCGAACAGGAAACGGAGCAGATCCACGTTCCAGCTCTTTCAGACGTATTTCCGCGTCTAACTCTATTTTCCGTTGTTCAACCTCTATTTTCCGTTGTTCTAACATAATTTTCTGTAATGTTATTTCCTTCTCATGTTCCCGTTTCTGTTGCTCAAGCTCATGTTCACGTTTCTGTTGCTCAAGTACTAAGTCTCGTTCAATCTCTTTTAAACGTAGTTGTTCCTGAAAATTGTACGGAGAGCGATCTGGGACTTTCGGTGACGTCACAGCTGAAAAAAAACCGCGTTGCTTTAACTCGGCAGCTAACTCGCTTTCCACAGTGTCTCTTTTAGAACGTTTATCTAACGTCACCTCATAATAATCCGCTATACACAAAAGTTGCTCTTTAGTACAGCTAGCCAAAACCTCTACTGTAGGTCGTTCCACAAAACTGTGTAAATCGAAGTCCTCCATGATAAACACAGGAAACGAACTGTGTAAATACTAATGTCCCAGCAGTACGTGAACGCACCACCTACACACAGCACTGGACCCGCCTACGAGTCAAACAACCTGCAGGTTTAATTAATTAACCCAACAAGGAACACAACAGCTCAAAGATCCAAACGCGGGCTCAAAAATGCAGACAATGTCTCAAAAATCCATACAAGGACTCAAAAAGGAGCAAAAGAATGCAGACAAGGGCTCAAAAGGATTCAAGATCCAGACAAGGAGCAAAAGGAGAAGAAGGATCCAAAATCCAGACAAGGAGCAAAAGGAGAAGAAGGATCCAAGATCCAGACAAGGAGCAAAAGGAGAAGAAGGATCCAAGATCCCGGACGAGCCCCCAATATATGTTACGGCTGGCTCAGGCCGAACACATAAACGGGACACAAGACACAAGGAGGCAGAAGGTAAATTAAAAAGCTTTATTGAAAAACTCCCCGACTCCTCCCTCCAGGTGCGGAGTGCACCGTCTTCTGGCACAGGGTCAGGAAAAAAGCAAAGATTAGACAAAGTGCAAATAAATGGTGGACGAGAGTGAGTCAGCCAAAAATAATATAACGTCCCCAGCATCGGCCCAACCCATAAAACAGGGCCGTCGCAGCCTGTCTGGAGACGGACTACCTGACCAAAAGGGAACCCTAGGGGTAAAAGAAAAACGATATAACTGGACTACTGATCTCACTCTGTCGTTAGACAAACAAACATAAAGCTCCAAACAGCTCCAAAAAGCTCCAAACAGCTCAAAAAGCTCCAAACAGCTCCAAGCTCAAAAATGCTCCTGGTTAAACCAACTTAACCTAACCACACAGGTCAGCATCCCTGATATCAATTATCATTAGCAGGATCCTAATGTCATCAATGCAGCCTTCAGCTACCCAGTGCACTAAGCACAACAAAAGTCAAAAGATGAGCAAACATTCCTAAGTGCATCAAGCACAGTCAAACTCCACAAACAAATGAGCTGACACAAATGCAACTAGCAGTCAAGACCAAACATGAGCTAGTAGTTACTCACCAAGAACCTTCTAAACAGAAGATCAGACTTCAAGACAGGGGTGGGCGGAGAACACCCCCACACAGTACCATACAGTACTCAAACAGCTCAGCAAAAGCAACCTCCTCTGAGCTCACAACACTCCGCATTCAAGCACAGTCAACTTGAAGTATATATAGGCGTGGCTCTCAGGTGTTCCTGGCTGAACACACACAAGCCTGATCACAATCAGACTAATTAACCACACAAAAGCATGACTGCAGTCAACATACATAAGAACTAAAGGTGTCAGCATTGGCAGCTTCCTCAGGATATGTAACAAGTTCTGAAAAATAAAAACGGGGAGCAATGGTCCTGCAGCCCACAGCCCACCAGGAAATATTTAGAACGTCGCGCAGCCAGGTAGGACATGAGTCATTATTCGCTCGATCGTGACAAATTAATTCATTTCAGTCATGGAGTCGGAGGAGGAAGCGATTACTTGACTTTTGGCAAAAAAACAAAAGAAAAGTTCAGATCAGCGATAAAAAAAGGGGAATTTAATTCATTTGTGTAACATACAAAACAATCCGGCGCCGGGGAAGTTTATTGTGAGACAACGCGCATCGCGTACGCGGTCGTAAAAATTGAGCTTTGCGTGTTCGTGCCCTGCGGGGCTACGCTTGTGCCTCTGCGTACGTACGTCATACAGAGGCGTACTGCTTGTACGCGGAGCTCTGCCGGGGGCTTAACTCGGCCTTTCAAAATAAAAAAATTCAAAATAATTAAAAAAAAATTTAATGGGAGGTGCGTCCTAACCGCGAAACGTCGTAACTCGAGGCCGTCGTAAGTCGAGGACTACCTGTATTGAACATTTTTGTTACATAATGTTCAGATTGCATGTGAGGTGTTTTTAACACCTTGATTTTGTCTTGCAGGTCAACTGGACTCAGTTTTCGGCTCCTAATATCAGCGGCGGCCTGACGGTGGAGCCACAGAGCAGCATCCTCTACAGCTCCGCCGTCGTCTTCAGTCGGGTCAGGAACATCCGCCGGTCCACCGTTAAGTCTTTTAGGACAAACCCGGTGTGCGTTTGTCGTTTAACACTCGTGTCGTGTCTCACAGCTTTGGGAGTACGATGACGTGAACGACACGGCTGAGGCCACATCCGACTTTTTCCCTCCGTACGAGCTGCAGGACTTCAGCTGGGCTCACCTCAACCTGTCGGGCACAACGTCTCTGCTCTGTGGAACGCCACCAAACGCCGTTAACGGATCGCTCTGCCTGGAGGTTTGTCGTCATAGTAACGGAGAGCTTTACGATTTCCATCAATATTGGTGTTTTAGAACATTGGTTTGCAATCAGTTCTGTGAACAATTTTTTTTCCAGTTGACAGCGTTTGACTCAGAGGGGCGTGGTGGGTTATGGCCACGCCTCCTACATTCAGCTAACTCCTCCCAGTTGGAGGTGTGGCTTGATGGCTTGTTGCCACGGGGAAATCATTCCAGGTTTATGTTGGAGCTGCAGGCAGTGGGCGGGGCTTATCCTCTGAGCAGAGTGGACGTTCGCCAGTCCATCGATGACGAGTTCACACCGTCAATATTCAAGGTGATTATAAAAAAAAAAATCTTTTTTTTTCACTTGACAGGCGCGGGCCCGGCCCCGGTACCGTTTCTGCCGAAGCTGCAGGTGTTAGATCAAAAAGAGATCGTGGTTTCCCAAATATGGCAGCTTTGAAAGTTCTGACGCTTTAAAAGTGTTCCATAGGCTGTCTGCTTTTGATTGACACCAATTTTGACCAACTGGGTGAAACTTTTCAGTTTCTAGAGCCAATCAAATGTGAGAAACCCAACAAGCTAGCTTGCACCCTCCTCCTGTTGTACCCCACGTGGGTCTTAGCCAATCAAATGAGAGCTAATTTTGACATCACAATCTTTTAGCCAATGAAATTGCCTTTCGATAGACATGTCACATGACATGGTTTGAGTTACTTGAAAGGGCTGAGAATCACTTAGGAGCGATGACCGGCAGCTGTGCCCTTCGTGCGTCACACGGTAAGTGCGTGTTTGTTGACGTTTAGGCGTCGTTTTCTAACTTTGATCGCTCTTTAGCCATGGGTAAATTAGATGTGAACATGAAATAAAAGCTTTTACAGCTTGATTTACAAGGAAAAAGAAACTGATCTCCCCCAAAGCTGCTCCTGCCTCCTTTGTGTGCGCAGCTCTGTGTGTCGCAGCAGGGCTGCTTCTGGGGTCAGGAAACCCCTGTGGAGATAATTACACCTCTGTGTGTGTTATCAGAGTCTTATCTTAGGCTGTAGAAATGCAGCAGCACTGCTGTAGTTTCTTTGGGGGTGAAATATCTCCTCTTGTGAGATACAGTATACAGGTAGTCCCCGAGCTACGAGCGGCCTGCTGTCATTTTACTGTATTTCTATCATTTTTAGAGTAAATATATGAATGGAACAGATGTAAGCTTTGAATAGACAGCCATCCTGAAGTATGTTGAAGTACAGAAAAATATTCAGACATTTCAAGTTTGCATAATACAGGTGTTACACAGTATGGCACATTTACTGTAAAGTACTAGATTCACAAATTTCCGCCTGGACCTGCACATACAAAAACAGGCACAGAATCCTCAATTTTTATGCTATTGACTTCAAATTTGAAACTGTATTAGTAAAGACTTCTGTCTTTGGCCTCATATGAAATTCAAATCACTATCTTGTTGTGTCAGTGTGCATGTGCTTGACACATACAAATATTTTTAGGCGAGGCAAGAAAAATACTTTATTTCTGTGTACTCTCACTTCAATGAATAAAAAATAATAACAGATACAACAAATATGACTGCTGAAACTAAAAATTCAAAGTCTTATCTTTACAAAGACACCATCCAATTGTTTGTAGTACATAGGGTTCAAGAACAGCTTCTAATTCAATTTGGGTATGTATTTTTTAGGCGTTTTTTGGAATTTGGGGGTGAATGCTAAGATTGAACGTCTTCAAATCACAAACTCTTGAAATTTTCTACTTAAATCAATGATATCTAGACTTGATTTTGTTCTTGAAGATGTTTTTGTTCAAAGGCTTGATACTAAATAACAGTGATGTCACTTCCTTTGGTTTAATAGATATTTTCTGTCTTTTTTTCCTAATTTTATTTTTTGAATAAAGGCATAACCTTTTCATTTCATTTTTTAAGCCAGGAAAAAGACCAGTTTAAAGACAGTCTGTGAAAATTATATTCATAATTTGAGTTTTAAAGAAAGACTTAAACCACTACTGTCATCTGCCTTGATTTTGTTTTGTTTTATAAATTTTATAATAA
>JBBPBX010037124.1:6529-31089 GCA_038048925.1 Garcialebias charrua | reverse complement strand
TATATATATATATATATATATAAATAGCTTGGTCCGCATTGCCGGCAGTAAGTCAGGCTCGTTTCCGGTAAAAGTTGGACTCCGCCAAGGTTGCCCTTTGTCACCGATTCTGTTCATAACTTTTATGGACAGAATTTCTAGGCGCAGCCAAGGTGTTGAGAGGATTTGTTTTGGTGACCTTAGAATCGCTTCTCTGTTTTTTGCAGATGATGTGGTCCTACTGGCTTCATCAGTTCGTGATTTACAATTTTCACTGGAGCGGTTTGCAGCCGAGTGTGATACGGCCGGGATGAGGATCAGTTCCTCCAAATCCGAGGCCATGGTCTTGAGCCGGAAAAGGGTAGCATGCCCTCTCCGGGTCGGGGAGGAGGTCCTGCCCCAAGTGGAGGAGTTTACGTATCTCGGGATCTTGTTCACGAATGAGGGAAAACTGGAGCGTGAGATCGATAGGCGGATAGGTGCAGTGTCCGTAGTGAAGCGGGCGCTGTACCGGTCTGTCGTGGTGAAGAGAGAGCTGAGTCAAAAGGCAAAGCTCTCAATTTACCGATCGATCTACGTTCCCACCCTCATCTATGGTCATGAGCTTTGGGTTATGACCGAAAGAACAAGATCTCGGATACAAGCGGCTGAAATGAGTTTTCTCCGCAGGGTGTCTGGACTCTCCCTTAGAGATAGGGTGAGAAGCTCAGTCATCCGGGAGGGACTTGGAGTAGAGCCGCTGCTTCTCCACATCGAGAGGAGCCAGTTGAGGTGGCTCGGGCATCTGGTTAGGATGCCTCCTGGACGCCTCCCTGGGGAGGTGTTCCAGGCATGTCCCACCGGGAGGAGACCCAGAGGAAGAGCCAGGACACGCTGGAGGGACTATGTTTCTCGGCTGGCCTGGGAACGCCTTGGGATTCCCCTGGAGGAGCTGCACCAAGTGGCTGGGGAGAGGGAAGTCTGGGCCTCCCTACTTAGGCTGCTACCCCCGCGACCCGACCCCGGATAAGCGGAAGAAGATGGATGGATGGATGGATGGATGGATGGATGTTTTTGCTACTTTTCTATTGTTTATTGTTTAATGTATGTGTTTCATTGGCCTCGAGGCTCAATAAGATTTACCTGACTAAATAAAGGTTGAATGAAAAAAAATAAAAAAATAAAATTCAGTGTAACATTATTTTTGATCAAAGCTTGTAAGAACCCCCCCCCCACCTACAGAGCAGTCTCTGGTGAAAACAACTCTCTCTCTCTGTAGAAGCAAGTTGGAAATGCTGTTGGAATGTGTGGTTAATTTGTGGGGGATGTATGTAAATGAATGTTCTTTGTGTGAGGGGGATCTTTTGTTTTGACCTACTGGAGAAGATTATGCTGGGAGAAGATTCTCAGGAGGGGATGTTTACCCATAAACAAAGATATACACCCCCAGGCTCATGACACCTAATGGAAGAATTGTCATTTTGACAAACTCATGGCAGTTCTAGTGTTTTTTTTTTCCCCTGGGTTTGCCAGTGTTAAAACAAAGTCTAGAAGATCATTCTGACATGTTCTCTTAACTTTGGCATATTTAAAATACACCAGCTTAGTAAATCATACACATACTAAGAATATACTGATGATTAATTCTGAATTAACACAAATTAAAGAGAATCTTCTGATTTGTGTCTCTTAATTCAAAATAAACGTAACAAAATAGGGTCCACTTGTCTCCTTGAGAGCTCAAGAAAAGTGTAACACTCAGAGTTTCAGAGAGATGTGAAGAGGTTTGAATCCAGTAACGGACATGAGGGTGATGTATCACTACATCTCCAATGAAAAACGAACAAAACACGAAAACTCCGAACATCCACAGGAGAGGTGGATACGTAGCCATGCACATGGGCGCCATCTTGGGTCTGAATCTTGGATGTCTTGGATATAAGATTAAATGTTTCAATAAAGAATCTGTCCAGAGGACCTGACTCAACCTTGATAGAGAATAAATTGGTTTATTTTTGCTTGTTTTTTTAACCTGGATTATTGAGCATGCATCAGGACAATGTAACTCCTGCCTAGTTGAATATCCTACACTAAAAACATTAAGGTGAGGGATGCTGTCGGGCTGAAGGAGTCCTATTGGGCCTTTTTGGCCTGTGGGACCCCGGAAGCAGCTGATGGGTACCCGTAGTCCGAACGGCATGCAACTCGGGTGGTTGCTGAGGCAAAATCTCAGGCGTGGGAGGAGTTCTGAGAGGCCATGGAGAATTACTTCCGTACGGCTTCGAGGCGATTCTTGTCCACCATCCGGCGTCTCCGGGTGGGGGGAAGCGGTACGCCACCAACACTATTTATAGTTGGGGTGACGTGCTACTGACTTCAACTCGAGATGTTGTGAATCGGTGGGCAGAGTACTCCGAAGACCTCCTCAATCCCTGGCATATCTTCCACTGAGGAAGCGGAGCCTAGGGACTTTGGGTCGGGCTCTACTGACTTCAACTCGAGATGTTGTGAATCGGTGGGCAGAGTACTCCGAAGACCTCCTCAATCCCTGGCATATCTTCCACTGAGGAAGCGGAGCCTAGGGACTTTGGGTCGGGCTCTCCAATCTCCGGTGCTGAGGTCACTGAGGTGGTTAAAAAGCTCTGCGATGGCAGGGCTCCGGGGGTGGATGAGATTCGCCCCGAGTTCCTTAGGACTCTGGATGTTGTGGGGTTGTGTTGGCTTACGCGACTCTGTAATATTACGTGGACATCAGGGGCAGTTCCCCGAGATTGGCAGACTGGGTGGTGGTTCCCCTATTCAAAAAGGGGGACCGTAGGGTGTGTTCCAACTATAGGGGGATCACACTCTTAAACCCTCCCTGGTAAGGTCTATTCAGGGGTTCTGGAGAGGAGGGTCCGTCGGATAGTCGAACCTCGGATTCAGGAGGAGCAGTGTGGTTTTCGTCCTGGTCGTGGAACACTGGACCAGCTCTACACCCTCAGCAGGGTCCTGGAGGGTGCGTGGGAGTTTGCCCAACCAGTTTACATGTGCTTTGTGGACTTGGAGAAGGCATTCGACCGCGTCCCTCGGGGGGTTCTGTGGGGGGTACTCCGGGAGTATGGGGTACCAGGCCCTTTGATACGGGCTGTTAGGTCCCTGTACGACCGGTGTCAGAGCTTGGTCCGCATTGCCGGCAGTAAGTCAGGCTCGTTTCCAGTGAGAGTTGGACTCCGCCAAGGTTGCCCTTTGTCACAGATTCTGTTCATAACTTTTATGGACAGAATTTCTAGGCGCAGCCAAGGTGTTGAGAGGATCCGTTTTGGTGGCCTTAGAATCGCTTCTCTGTTTTTTGCAGATGATATGGTCCTATTGGCTTCATCAGGTCGTGATCTACAGCTTTCACTGGAGCGGTTTGCAGCCGAGTGTGATGCGGCCGGGATGAGGATCAGTTCCTCCAAATCCGAGGCCATGGTCTTGAGCCGGAAAAGGGTAGCATGCCCTCTCCGGGTCGGGGAGGAGGTCCTGCCCCAAGTGGAGGAGTTTAAGTATCTCGGGGTCTTGTTCACGAATGAGGGAAAACTGGAGCGTGAGATCGATAGGCGGATAGGTGCAGCGTCCGCAGTGAAGCGGGCGCTGTACCGGTCTGTCGTGGTGAAGAGAGAGCTGAGTCAAAAGGCAAAGCTCTCAATTTACCGATCGATCTACGTTCCCACCCTCATCTATGGTCATGAGCTTTGGGTTGTGACCGAAAGAACAAGATCTCGGATACAAGCGGCTGAAATGAGTTTTCTCTGCAGGGTGTCTGGACTCTCCCTTAGAGATAGGGTGAGAAGCTCAGTCATCCGGGAGGGACTCGGAGTAGAGCCGCTGCTTCTCCACATCGAGAGGAGCCAGTTGAGGTGGCTCGGGCATCTGGTTAGGATGCCTCCTGGACGCCTCCCTGGTGAGGTGTTCCGGGCATGTCCCACCGGGAGGAGACCCAGAGGAAGACCCAGGACACGCTGGAGGGACTATGTTTCTCGGCTGGCCTGGGAACGCCTTGGGATTCCCCCGGAGGAGCTTGCCCAAGTGGCTGGGGAGAGGGAAGTCTGGGCCTCCTTATTTAGGCTGCTACCCCCGCGACCCGACCCCGGATAAGCGGAAGAAAATGGATGGATGGATGGATGGAAAAACATTCAGCTTTACTGGCATTCCCTTTTCAATTCCATTCCAGAAACACACTCAGCTCAAAAACTACAAACATTTGCTATTCAAATCCTCAGTGATGAGGAACATCACCATACCACTTGTTATACTACATTCACTTCCAATGGTTTTACTTTTTGAATAGTTGTTGTTTTTAGTCCAGTAACACAACTTTCTATGTGCTTAGCTGAAACTTTTTCTTACTTTGACTCTTTCACACTATCAACGTCAGTAAAACTTTTTTCTGTTTGAACTCAAAACCTGTGTTTTATCTGTTCTTGGGTCTCAAAGATAGGCACACTCTCACAGTCTACATGGACTGTGGAGTTTATCCTCACTTGTTTGACGTGGAACTTGGCGAAGTTCAGTTCTATTTGTCCTAAAGTGCATTACCAGACCAATACAATCATTTTAGTTAAAGTATATCAGCCAAGAAAAACAAGTTTGCAGAAACCAGACAGCCGGGAGCCCTTAATTTTCTTCTAAACAAACTGTCTGCTTCTGTATTTTTAGAAACTATCCAGCTACATCTGATTTTTATCTATCATCATTTATATTAGGGAGATTGCAACAATAACTTAAATGTTTATGGTATTCTTATTTTCATCAGCATCAACAACATGTTTTTAGATATTATTCTGTCCATCAGTGATACATCATTCTCAAGTTGTTCTAGTCGGTTCTGAATTAACAAAATTTATTTTCAGTGATTAATCAAACATAATGTCCTGTATTTTACTAAAACAGTGTGAGTGGAATGTTCAAATAAGATACTGGGAGAACTTGGATCAAGATTAGTTGATTTTTTTGTTCCTCAGGATGTTCCAGATATCAGATTGTGTGTGTATATAGGAAGATGCTTGTATGATATTTGAGTTTATAGTATTAGACTACGAACAGAGATGGAAGCAGTTTTCAAGAGTTGTTTCTGTTCCAACAAATTTACATTAAAACACTGAGACTTCTTCACACGAGCTTCCAAACTTTTGTGCATTTGTTGACCCTCCCATTCAAGCACATCTGTCAATTAATTCATTTATGTTTTATATGCTTCTTCATTTCCAGTTTGTCGGGTCACTGGTGCCCATATCCAGCAGGCACTGTGCGAGAGGCGCGGTACACCCTGGACAGGTCTCCAGTCCATCACAGGGACACAGAGACAAACGGGGACAATTTAGAGATATGCATTAACATAAAATGTTCATGTTTTTTTTGGACTGTGGGAAGAAAAAATATACATATGCAGTAAGAAAACGCGTAAACTCCACCTAGAAAATAATCCTAGTGCATGCTCAATAATAATCTAGGAAGATAAATCTAACAAGGTGGAGTCAGGTCCTCTGGATGGATTCTTCTTGTTGAAACATTGGTCTTTTATACCAAAGACATTTAGTTTGAGAAGCGTCACAACAAACTTATAAGCAGCACCTTTTCATAGTGGCTCAACCAGTTTGCTAGTGAAGCCAAAATTGTTCACTTGCAAAAGGAGGACCTGGACCATCAACCTAATGACTGATCGTTAATGCCCTGATGGCTGCTTGCTATTCATTCAACCTTTATTTAGGAAGGTTAATCCCATTGAGCCTCAAGGACTCATTTACAAGAGAGACCTGGCTAAAGAGGGCTGAGTGATATTGGCATTCTAATACGTTACAATCTACTTATTGCTTATCAGGCTCCCTCTTGTGGAACCAGCTTCCAGTTTCTGTCCGAGTGTCCAGTTTTAAGACTGGGCTTAAGACTTTTTTCTTTTTGATAAATCCTATAGTTAGGGTTGGCTTGTTATGCTGCTATAGACTTAGACTAATGGAGGACAAATTAACTTAATTTCCTTCAATGAATTGTTACAATTGAATTGTTTTTTTTATTTGATACTATTTCTAACTTAGCACATGATTCTTGACCTGCCATTGTGTATCTGTTCCTACCAAACCCAGCCGGTCGAAGCAGATGGTCGCTTGTCCTGAGCCTGGTTCTGCCAGCTAGAGGTTTCTTTCCACTTTTACCTGCTTGCTCAAGATGAGAGTTCTGCAATGGAGTTAAATTCAAAGCGGTCTTCTCCTCAGATAAACAGTTTTATTTCTTTATTACATACAGTATATGGATGCTTCTGTTTAGTGCCCAGAGATGATTTCTGTTATGACTTGGTGAAATTTGGCACTATATAACTAAATTGAATTAAAATAGAACGACAAAGAAACCCCACCTAATGAAGTAGTGACAAGGGGTGCACATGTGGACATTAAACCCTGCGGTTATCTTCAGTGGATGCAGCTGATAGTGACCATTCTCTGCTCATTGGATGGAAGGTATAGGCTTTGACAACAAAGTGTCCATGTGCACAATTCTGGATGTGGAGTTCACCCAAACAAGAAGCCAAACACAATTTGTCTTCGCCTGTAGTGGTTAAACTGGACTACATCATCCTTATTCTGATTCAATCTCTCTGCTTCTCACCCTGCTGCAATATGATATCATTGTGTTCAAATGGACATGTGTACTAGAAGGCTTTAATGGTTCCTGTGCAGATGGTTTCATATATCTTTAGTCATTACTGTAAAATTCAATTTAGAGTGCAAAAGCAGATAGGGTAGGGTTTTATTCCCCACCATCAGTCTTACATGTGTTTCCCATTATGGAAACATTATCTGTACAGTACTAGGCCTATTACGTTGATGAACGGAGTGGTACCAACGGCATTTAGAACCAAAGTCTAAATGAGATTTTAGAAAGAGCCATAAAAATGTTTTTCTTCCAACATAAAGCACAATTTTAGGACTTTTCTGTTCCAGTTTACAGCTCTTGTAAGCCAGAAAGTGTTTCTAATCAGTCAAGCGCTTATATAACAGTACTTTGTACCAGTGACATTCCTTGTCCTTGTATAGAGATGGGTATAAAAAAAGGGGGCCAAATGTCTAATTTTTGTCAACCATTGATTTAAACTTGCTTGGAGCTGTAAAAACTAGGTCAATCACCTCATTTAAAACTGAGCTCAAGCATTCACGTGAAGACATAGATTTTTACTATCTTGAAATCAGACCTGCCAAATATATTAGTTGATAAACATTTAAAGCTACATTGAGAACATAAAAAAACACACAAAAAATAAATTTGTTACTAAAATTAAAACACTAATATGAAAACAGACCTAAACAAAATTATAAACATTACAAAAGAAAATATGACAAAAAAGGTGTTAGAAGACTTGATTTACAGTAACTTAATATTGCACATTAAAGTGACCGATCAGATATATTGAAGTAGGGCATTTCAGAAGGGTATGAAAGAATATCTTACCTGTTAAAGATGTCTTTCTGTGAGATGTCCAGTGATGGGAATAACGGAGTTACAAATAAACTGCGTTACAAACGGAGTTCTTTTTTTCATTAACGGGTAATCTAAGTAGTTACTATGTCTATTGTTACAACGCCGTTACCGTTACAAACACTAAATGGGGGTACGTTACTTTCAGTCTTCCGCGCGCAGGCTCTCATGCTGTTTGTTTACGTTTTTTCCCCTTGGTGAGGGAGGGTGGAGGGGGAGGAAGCAGAGGGGAGGGAGGGTAGGAGCATAGACGTGGGAGCAGAGGGGAGGGAGGGGCGAAACAACAAGGATGATGCTGATTGGCTAAGGTAGAGTGTCAGGTAGAGGTCAGCCAATCGGTTTTGTTGTTCAGCTCACACACGCTGCTGAAACAGAAGTCTGGCAGCAATGGCGAGTCTGGAGGGAAAGTTGGCGTTTTCAAAGTGGAAATACAGAAATTACTTTACTCTCCTTGAGGTAAAAGGCAAGAACGTGCATGTGAAGTGTACATTATGTCCCGGAGCGTCTACGTCCGTCGTAATCTGATCTGATGAAGCATCAACTGCTCAGGTAATTCAGCTTTTCAGTACTGTTTTAAAAGTACTTCATATTGTGAAAATGGTTCTTTTGTTTTTAAGAAAATTCTTGAAGAACCAGTTGTGTGAGGGTTTGATTTTATTTTACACTACAAAGCACTTATTTTAACTGTTTACTTTTATTTCTAAGAAAACACTTGAACAGTACAGGGTGTACATAGAGCTGAAAACACAATTGTTATATTATTTTGTTAACCTGTATTTTGTAATGAAGAAAAAACTTGAAGTATAGTATGTCAACCAGTCATGTTCTGTTGAGGTGCTGTAAGCATTTCTACTTAAAATTCGTAGATATATCTAAACTTAAACCAACCAAACAAACAATAGTTACTTTCCCTGGTAACTAATTACTTTTATAGGTGAGTAATTCAGTTACTAACTCAGTTACTTTTTGGGCGAAGTAACTAGTAACTATAATTAATTACTTTTTTGAAGTAACATTCCCAACACTGGAGATGTCAGTTTGAGAAGTCATATAATTTTGACCTGACTAAAAAAAGCTAATGGCCAGTCTGAGCAGCAGCATTTAGTTGTCCTAAAACTATTCTAACCAAAAATAAATCACAGCATTTTATGCAAAAGCTGGTTTAGAAACCTTTACACTGCAGTTTTGCATCAGATAGTTATTTACTCATATATTTAATATTAAATAATTTTATTTATTTGCAAGATGTAATGCGTTTTCTGTCCAAGTAACAAAGTAATACTGTCAATGGTGTACAGGTTTATAAAAACATATTTAGCAAGGAACACAATATTTATGACCTTAGATTTGCCTTTAAATGGCAGCAATCCACTTTTCGCTTTGCCTTGCTTAGACTAGCCTTTAGCTCGACAATGCAGTCATTAATAAATTATATTTCTCCAAAAGGGGTACATTCAAAATCTGAAAGTTATGCACCATAACTCATGTTCCCTGAAGGAAGGGAACGAGGTGCAACATACTTGCTATGGGAATTGCGCCCCCGCGCGATTACCTGAAGGAATATACTCACGCCTTTACGGCAGGGGCGTCAACGCCGCGCCAGAGGCCCCGCCCTCTGGGTACTTAAGCGGCTGACGCCCATCCATCTTTCTCCAAAATTGCACTTCACCGAGCTTTCAGCATTGAAAGGGCCAGATATGTTGCACCTCGTTCCCTTCCTTCAGGGAACATGAGTTATGGTGCATAACTTTCAGTTCCCTTTCAGTCTGGTCTCTCGGTGCAACATACTTGCTATGGGAACGTAATCCATTCACGCCCTTGAAATGCTCAGTAAAATGCATGCTAGAGTGAACGTCTGCCCTTGACCAGCAGGCATCTCAAGGCTACTTTCTACTGTGTGTTAGAAAGGACAGCCTGAGTGACGTCACACGCAGTAACATCCAAACTGTAATGCTTTGCAAAAGTGTTTAATGAGCTCCAGTTCGCAGCAGCGCAGATGTCTGCAACTGGTACACCCTTGAACAATGACCAGGAAGTGGCCAAGCCCCGAGTGGAGTGAGCGTGCACCCCAGAGGGCACCTGTTGACCTTTGCTACTGTACGCCCTTTTAATGGCCTCAGTCACCCAATGTGAAAGGCGTTGTTTTGATAGGGCCTTTCCGGTAGCAGGTGCTGCAAAGCAGACGAACAGTTGGTTTGTTTTTCTCCATTCGGCTGTTCTCTGCATGTAAGTGCGTAAAGCTCTCACGGGGCAGAGAGCCTTCAGCCTTTCCTGTTCCTGAGTGAGGACAGGAGCAGGTGGGAAGGAGGAGAGATCAAAGTCTAGACTCCTGTGGTTCAAAGTCAAGACCTTGGGAGTGTATGCGGGATTAGGCCTTAATGTGACCTTTGACCCGTCAGGGGCGAATCTGGTACATATTGGATGTACAGACAATGCATGGAGGTCACCCACGCTTTTCGCCAAGCAAAGTGCCAGGAGTAGAGTGGTTTTATAAGAAAACAAATCTATCTTAACCTCGCTCAGTGGCTCGAATGGGGGGTCACAGAGAGCCCCCAGGACCATGCCAACATCCCAACCAGGGATCAGGATCCTGTTGGGTGGTTTAGTCCAAAGCACACCTTTCATAAATCTTATTATGATTGCATACGCTCCAGATGTCCTGTGTCCCCAGCTTTCGTGACAGGCTGAAATAGCTGATAGGAAAACTTTAATCGTTGAGTAAGAAAGACCTTTTTCCAGTAAGTCCTGAAGGAAGGTCAGGAGCTGAGCCAAGTCGCATGCATAAGAAATAATATTTCTTTCTGAGCACCAGGCTTCAAAAAATATGCCACTTCTGTGCGTATAGAGACTGTGTTGACATAGCACGGGCATTTTGTATGGTTTTTACCACATTTTCCGACAGGCCTGACGCCATCAGCTTGTTCTTTTCTGCTAACAAGCTAAAATTTTTGACAGTTCCTGGCCTAAGCGGTTAGACTGCCCCTTCTGGTGACATAGTTTGGCCCTGAAGAAGAGCAGTTGGTGCATCCAGTTCTTCTCCAAGGGCCCTGGAGGCTGTGAACCCCTGGGGGTCAACCAAGTTGGGAAGAAGGCTTCCTAATGTACTACCAGGCTGCTCTGCTTGAGGGTAATCAAGGGCAGATGCAACCTGTCATCCTTATTAGACAGGATTGGAGCAGAAAGTCTATTTTACCCCTCCAAGTTTGGGGTCATGGGACTGGGAGACTGCAAGTTTTGTAAACGAGCAGATCTCCTGACTCCAATCCGTTTTCTGGAATGGTCCAGTTTACTGGTCCTTGGCTTTAATAGAGCGTCGGAACCAGGCAAACCGACCGGGGTCTGTGTTTCACCCGTTGGGAGAATTTTGTTTGAAAGCAGATCTGGATCAGCACAGAGAGGAAGGTCACGTGCTGTCTGATCACTGCTTAGACATTGCGTGTCCCTCATTAATAATAAAGGGGCAGCTGCAACATGAGAACGTGGGGATGCTCCTTTTGGTTTGGCAGACTTTAGATTATTTGGTGATAGAGAGCCCAGTCCCCTTCGAAAAACAGGAAGAGAGATCTGATTCAACTCTGGCTACGTTCACACTGCAGGTCTTAAGTCTTAATGCTCAAATCCGATTTTTAAAAAAATCCGATCTTTTGGTGTGAACGTTCACACTACATTTTAAATGCGACCTGCATCAGACCTGCATGACTCCAGTGTGAACGCTCTACTTTGCAGAAGCGACCCGCACGCGCAGAAGAAAACATAGCGCGCTGATAAGTGCAGCTGTAGATGTGAGGAAATAACAGCTCCATGCCTCTTTTGGATCCGCGCTGCGTGCTACGAATGTCTCAGCCTGCGTGACGTGACACGTAGGCTGCGAGTTGCTTGTTTGGGCTTGTTTTCATGGGGCTGGTCGCTTGTTTTTGTCTCGAGATTGATGCGTGCGACAGTTTTCAGTGTGTGTTCGTAATTTTGAAGTTGTTCTCCAATCGGGGAAAGCTAAACATCCAAATGATTAAAGGCAAAAAACTGAGAAGAAAGAAAGCGAGTGGTGTGTGCGTCTGTCTCACAGCAAGTACAGAGAGCTTGTCCCCCCGCTAGCCCCCACCCCGCTCTGAGCTACAGAGAGCTTGTCCCCCCGCTAGCCCCCACCCCGCTCTGAGCTGCGTGTCCCCTCTGTCTGTACAAACACGCGCGGGCTCAATTAAATGAGCCGCACGTGTTCTGAAAAAGTCAGATGTAAATCACATGAGCGTTCAGACTGCAGTCGCTTTGAAAACATCAATATATATATATCTGATTTAAAACCACATACTGAAATGGCCTGGGTCGGATTTGAAAACATTGGATTTGTTGCGTTCAGACTCTCATAAAAAAATCGGATACGGGTCAGATGGGGCAAAAAAAAATCGGATTTGGGTCGGATTTGCCTACAGTGTGAACGTAGCCTCTGACTTGTTTCCATCCACAGCAGCTTGAACACAATTGCTGCTGTGAAGGTGTGAAGCTTGTGGCTTCCTGTGGGCATCTGACGTGGTCCCCCGTCGTTAGATTCTGTCGGCATGCCTCCCTGAGGTGCGGACATGTCACGTGTTTGTCTGGTTGGTGTATTGGCTGCCCCGTTATTCACAATGGAGCGGGGGCTTGAGCACGTGACCCCCCTCACCTGTCTCCGTGAGGGGTGTGGGGGCTGCTTGCCTCTGTGTCTGTTTACTGCAGACGAATCAGAGGCACCCTGCTGGGGTTTATTGATTAGGCTAACACCCATGGGCCGTGAGGGAGGGGGGAACATGGCCCCCTCCCTTTATGACGGCTGGTAGGCCAGAGGGACCGGTTCTGCTGAAGTTATTTGTGTTTTTTTTTTGAGAGTCAATAAAACAGAGATGGCCTGTTTTATGAGTTTTATTCGTGCTTATGTGCAATGACGTACATGATTTTATGTCACTCATAGCAGAGAAAGCATGATTTGTGCATGCGACATATTTACCAGCTTTTTGTACCATGTTACAAATAAAGTCTGGACTTGAAGGGATCATTCCCAGTACCACGTGGGCGGGTAATCGTGTGATGTGGGAACGTGGACCTGGTTCATCAGGCACGTTTCTGTCTGATGTCCCGGTTTGCCGAGGAAGCCCTGTGTCTGACCGCCTGGCGGGGAACAAACCTGTTTTTGCTCCATGCGTGCTCTGTGCGAGGTTGGCCCGGCGGGGGTCTCTGCCAGGGCTCCTCCTCGTATGCTGGCCGCTTCTGCGGTGGGGCACGCGTTGCCGAGCGGTGTCGAGGCTGCGCAGGTCTGCCTCCAGTAGACTCCCTTGGGGGAACAAAGCTTCTCCGGGGAATGCCCACCCAGAGAGCTCCAGCCTGTCTGCGCCTTTGGTCCAGCTTGATCTGAATTCGCTCCAAAGCTTTACCAAATAATCCCGTCAGCTCTATTGAGTGGTAGAGAAAAGGCACCTTTTGTCCCTCAGGGAGATCCGTTAAAGTCATCCACAGGTGGCGAATCGCGATGACCACTTCCGCCATGCCTCTGCCTTGAGTAACAGCGGCTGTCCCCATCATGCAGAGTACAAAGTCTGTTATCCTGCGGGCTTCGTCCAGCAAGTCGGCGGCAGCCTGCTTGTCCATTGTTATCTGCAGCTGTTGCAACTTTTCCGCCAGGTAAGCCTGCATCAACGCAGACACGTTCATGGCGCGCGCCGCGAGTCCCTGAGCTCTGTAGTACTTCTCGAGTAGAGACGCTGTAGCTCGACAAGCCTTACTGGGGAGAGTTGGTTTTGTCCCGGATGACTTAGGAGCCAGGTGAGACGCTAGTGTGTCCTCAATCTGAGGCACGTTAGCTATTCCCACCTCGTCCATCCCGTCGACGTCGAGGAACTGTGAGAGAGGAAGGAGCATGGGGGCTCTTGGCTGAGCCCAGGTGCGAGTTAGTTCTGTGAGGAAGTCCGGGAACACAGGCATCCTTTGCCTCGTGGTGGCCTGCTGCTTCGAGTAAAAATAGTTTCCTGCCAGCCTCGTGACCTGTTGGCGAGGCAGACGTTCAAGCCATGGGATGTGCAACGCGTCCGCTGCTCTGTGGCACAGGTCGAACAGAGCAGGGATCGAAAAGTTGGTTTCTGGGAGCACAGGTACCAGGGTCTGGGAGAGATCTTCTCCCTGATCCTCCAGTTCCACATCTGCGTCCTCCGTTGAAAATTCGCCCGAGGCTGAAATTGAGATCTCGTCCTCGTTCATCATGCTTCGAGTGTCGAACTCGACTGTTAAGTCCACCATAGGAGCCAGCACGTCAGGGCTGTCACCCCATTCGACTCGTGTGCTGTCGTGTAGAGCCATGTTCTCGAGCTCCGGCGTGGGAGTGAGAGACTCCGTGGTGTCCGCATCTGCTGGTACTGCTGAAGTGCCCATGGCTTTGGCGACGAGGTCAACCCGGTGCCGCAGCACCGCCTCCAGCATCTAGCTGCAGTGTGGGCAAAAGTTGGGTGTATCCAGCACTGTTTTTGCGTGAAGCATTCCCAGGCAGACTGGACAGGCCTCATGGGTGTCCGTCGCTGCGAGGGAAAAACAGCATCTGCTGGGACAGGCGCGCAAAGTTGGGCACGCCGTCCCGCTGGTTTTCCTTGGAAGTCTTACCTTTCGCTTTCCTTTCTCCGGAGGCATGTCCGAGATAAGGCGAGCGAGACCTTCCAGAATCCTTTTTCTTTTTCCTTGAAATGTCTCCTCCGTCGCGTCGCTTTCGCTGGCTAGCTCGCTAGGAGTTAGCGAGGTAGCTTTTTCTTGTGGCGTAGTTAGCGCCGTCGAGTGAAGCAATCTGTAGAGAGAGGAGAAGAAAATACTTTGGGGTTAAGAGAAAATGTGCCGGACTAGCTTTCGCTAGTCCAGCAATACGCAGGAATAATTCTCTGTGCGCTCTGTGTAGGGAGCAAGCTCACCTCAAGTTGAGCGATGAAGCAACAGAGAAGTCCCGCGAAGAGGTAGTTCAGGTTTTGCGAGGTGAAGGGCAAAAAAGAGAAAGATGGATGGGTGTCAGCCGCTTAAGTACCCAGAGGGCGGGGCCTCTGGCGCGGCGTTGACGCCCCTGCCGTAAAGGCGTGAGTATATTCCTTCAGGTAATCGTGCAGGGGCGCAATTCCCATAGCAAGTATGTTGCACCGAGAGACCAGACTGAAAGGGAACTATCTTCACCATATGGTAGTTGTTCATAACTTTCCACAAAATTCTGCTTCAAATCATCTAAGTACTGTATCACCCTAGCTTTAATCAAATTTCAGACTATCTAAAAAGCCAAGTGTCTTGATTTGAATACAGTAATAATAATAATAATAATGAATTCAATTTATAACGCACTTTTCATTAATGAAAATCTCAAAGTGCTACACGGTGCAACAGAAATTAAATGTCAATAAAACAAGTAATAGAACAAGTAAAATCAATAACAGTATCAACTAAGATCAAAAGTAGAATCATGAGGAGGCAGAGTATGCTCGGTTGAAAAGAAAGGTCTTCAAGCCGCTCTTAAAGTCAACCACAGACTGTGGGACCCTCAGACAGTCAGGAAGAGAGTTCCACAGGCGGGGGGCAGCCACACTGAAAGCCCGGTCTCCCATGGTCCTTAATTTGGTTCTCGGAATGTGAAGGAGATTACTGTTCTGTGACCGCAGCGACCGGGTGGATGAGTGTGGAATAAGAATATCCTTCAGATAATCTGGTGAAGTTCCATGTAAGCATTGATGTGTAATGAGAGCAGTTTTGTACTGAATTCTGTAGGCGACAGGAAGCCAATGAAGGTTATGAAGAATGGGCGTAATATGTTCAAATTTACGAACTCGCAACAAGATCCTTGCAGCACTGTTTTGAATATATTGAAGTTTCTGAAGGTTTTTGCCAGGGATTCCAATAAACAGGGAGTTGCAGTAGTCGAGCCTGGAGGAGACAAAAGCATGGACGAGCTTCTCAGCATCGGAAAAAGTTAGGGATGGGCGAAGTCTAGAGATGTTTCGAAGATGGAAGAAGCAAGTTTTAAACAGAAGCTTAATGTGATTTTCAAATGTAAGATTGGAGTCCATTTTTATTCCAAGATTTGTAACAGAGGTGGAGAGGGGGATGTCTTGTCCAGAAAAGGAAAGTGTTGTTATAGTAGATGTCTGTACCTGGTGAGGGGTGCCAATCAGTATGGCCTCGGTCTTGGAGCAGTTTAATTGAAGAAAGTTCTGATCAGTAATCCCAAGTATTTTGATATAAAAAAAAACTCAAAATTATAGACAAGTTCAAATAAGTGGGGTCAAAATGTACAAAAATACTGTATATGAAAAAACGTGGATAAGGAAAGGAAGTGGCAGAAACAAAAGCCAAACAGTAGACAGAGAAGAGAAAGTGAAGAATGCAGCTTATCTTATTTCTCAAAAATGTGCCTGTTGCAATCACTGTCAAGCTCAAGCTGCACATCAAAGAAAACTGAGAATACCGGGCATACAGGAAATAACTGGCCATGAGAACAGAAGTCATGACTCAAAATGATCCCATTTACTGCTGACAGAGGCTCAAACATGAACTTCACAGCAAAAATCTGGTTTGTTTTAAATATTCAAGACGTAACATAAAAACTGCATTGGTCTCAATATGCAGATTTCACACGCTGGTTTTGATGTAGCACTCCTATTTAGAAAGACTATCTCATCATGGTCTGATTAGCATAGGGAACACAAGAGCCTCTGGAGAAGACAAAGCATTTCAATAAATCTTCCATGTTAATCTTTCAATTGCTTGCTGGAAATTGCCATTTAGTGTTGCAATGATGAAGTCCCCACAATAGCCTGCAGATGGCAGCAAAGTCATTTGACTGTTCCTTTTCATGGAATACTGTACAATATTTAGGGGTACCGGTAAATGTTGTCACCTTTCAGATTTTTTTTTTAAACCGTTCGTACACTTACACGTTTGAACAATTTCAACTGTTTATAAATCTTTTCTTCTTCCATTTTTGCCGTGCACTCAAATGATAAGTAGCACCCAGTGTTTGACTGGCTCATGGGCCAGATCCATCTTTTGTGCGTTGAATACAAGTACAAGAGAGGTAAGAAGTACGAAGGAATCCCGCTGTCTCTATGCTTTATTTATTGGTAATCCATGGTTGCTCATGTACATCGTCCTAGCAGAGCTGCTCCCTTCGTAGTGTATCAGTAAACGTTCAGACAGAGGCCCTCTGACATGTTTACAGTCCTGGCTGCAGTTCAAATGTCGGTAAATCTCCTCTTATAAATGGCAGTCATAAACATCTAATGGGCTGTCATGAATATTTTAGAGCCCTAAATATCATACAGAAAACGACCTCTGGAACGCTACATTCCTAACCAGACACATTTCTTAGATGGATAACCCAGTCGGTGCAACATGAGGGCCTTTTTCTGGTTCTTTTTTTTTTTTTTTTTTGTAGCATGGCTGGATTGATTTGTCATTTGCAAAAGGAAAGAGCTTGGCCACGGGGCTGTGGATAATCCAATTTATCGCTTTGCCATTTATTACTAATTTCTGTGGCTTTTGGGTCCACTGTCACATCGATTCGTTGATTGCTTGCTTAGCTGGGTCCTAATGAGCTGCTGTCTGAATCACTGCATAATCGCCGCCCTAATTCACTTCCTCGCCTAGCCTCACACTCGGTCTGCTGGCTCGCAACTGTTACAATAGAGTGGACTAAAGCATCTCTCTGAACAGACAATTAGTAACATCTTCTTTGAAATAGGGTGTCATAGTGCAGATATTACCTTTTTGAAAAATGACACTCCCTTAGCGCTTTTGCAGCATGTTATCAAAGATGGTGGTTAGAGGTGACAATCTGGCTCACTGTGGCACATTTTCATCTGATCCACATGGGATGAACACCATGAATGTGAAGGAATGTGAGAATATTCAGTAATGTTTTTTTATGCTATTAGTGCCTAGTGTATTTTAGTTGATGTTTTTCTTAGTTCATATCTTAGATGTTATTACTGTTTCTCTTTTACATTTTATTGTTGGATGGGACCCTGTGTACATAATCTCGTTTCATCACATGTACCACGTGTGGTGCAAATGACAATAAAGATTCTCTGACTCTGACTGACATTTGAATTTTGGGGGTCAGCGTTTTGAGATTTACATTGATTTTTGCCTTGAGACACCAGTGAAGTGATCGCAAAAAGGAAAGAAAGACAAAGATAAGTAGGTAACACTATTTCACTCATTCGTGACCTAGAAACAAGTTAATCATAATTACCGGTAGCTTTCTTATTTTGTCCCTCAGTCTTAAAGGTATTGTGACATGATGTTGGAACTAGTATGCATAAAGTGGCACAACATATATATGTTGTATCATTCAACTATGTTTGTTTTTACAAGCAAAAGCGTTGAGAAATGCTTGTAAAAAAAAAGAATTATTTGTATTCATGTTTCTTGAAATTGCAAAGTCAGAGCGCTGAAGAAAAATATAAAAAGTATAAAAATAAATTAGTAGGGATTATAAGGAAACATAAGAAAGAATATTATAGTAAATTATTAGATAAAAGTAATGGTGATATGAAAGCAACATGGCGAGTAATGAATAGTGTCCTGAAGAATCATAAAACAAAAACTGGTATTTCAAAATACTTTGTAAAAGACAACGATGAAATTCATGATGAAAATGAAATTGTAAATGGATTTAATCAATATTTTGTGAATGTTGGATCAAGCCTTGCAGCTAAAATACCAAAAGTAGATAAAAATGTGATCCACTCAATTACAGGTTGTGCAAATAGTATTTTTCTAAATGGAACTAACAAAGAGGAAATAATGAATGTAGTAAAAAATCTTACAGACAAGAGATCAAAAGACTGGGTGGACATGGATATGATGTTTGTAAAGGACATAATGAGCCATGTTATTGAGCCGTTCACATACATATGTAATTTATCATTTTCAACAGGAATATTTCCAGATAATATGAAAGTAGCTAAGGTAGTTCCTCTTTTTAAAAATGGTGATAAATGTGTGTTCAACAATTATAGACCTATATCCTTGTTACCACAGTTTTCAAAAATTCTTGAAAAACTATTTGTAAACAGACTAGATCAATTTATAGATAAACAAAATATTCTAAGCAACAGTCAGTATGGGTTTAGAGCAAAAAACTCTACATCAATGGCTCTCATGGAATTAATGGAACAAATAACTACTGCTGTCGATCAAAAACAATATTGTATCAGTATTTTTGTTGATTTAAAAAAAGCATTCGATACTATTGATCACACCATTCTCCTTGAAAAACTGAACAAATATGGTATTAGAGGACCAGCATTACAGTGGGTATCTAGCTACTTGAAAGATAGGAAACAATTTGTACAAATAAATGATGTAAGATCTGACCTCTGTAATATCACATGTGGAGTTCCCCAAGGCTCTGTACTTGGACCAAAGCTATTTATTTTATATGTGAATGACTTGGTAAATGTGTCAGGACTCCTTAAATGTGTACTTTTTGCTGATGATACCACATTTTTCTGTTTAGGTGAAGATATAGAACAAATGTTGGAATTGATAAAGACAGAATTTGTCAAGATACAAACTTGGTTTAAAATAAATAAATTATCATTAAATCTAGAAAAAACTAATTACATGATATTCAGTAATAAAAAGAAAACTGTTGATGTTCCACTCAAAATTGAGGGTGTTGAGATTTGTAGAGTGAGTGAGGTGAAGTTTTTGGGTGTTATCATTGATGACAAACTGACATGGAAACAACACATAAATTCTGTAAGAATAAAAATAGCTAAATCGATTGCAGTACTGTACAAAGTCAGAGACCTATTGAATGATAAAGCTCTGTATTTGTTGTATAACACAATCATTGTTCCACACTTAATCTATTGTATTGATGTTTGGGGGAATGCGTGTAAAACAATCACAAAGCCTATTTTTGTATTACAGAAAAGAGCTGTAAGAATTATCACTAGAAAACATTACCGTCATCCATCAAGTACATTATTTTATCAACTGAAGTTATTGAAGTTCCATGATTTGGTAGACTATAATATTTTATCAGTTATGTATAGGGCTCAAAATAATGCATTACCTTTAAATATCCAAATGCATTTTGTTAAAAGACAAAGTTGTTATAATCTTAAGGGGACAGAGATGTTTGTAAAACCACAATTCAGAACTAGTTTGAAGGGACGTTCTACCTCAATCCAGGGAATTAGATTATGGAATGGCTTGGAGAATGTAGTTAAAAATGCCAAGTCAATGTTTACATTTAAGAAAATGATCAAAACGAATGTGTTAAAAAAATATATGAAATAGCGTAATGTGTATTGTATTAGTTAGAAAATTAGAAAGAGTTAGTCATTTTGTACTGTTGGTTGAAGATTATTATTGTTTAATCTGATTGTTGGAAAAAAGGGGCAGATATAATAAGATTTATTCTTCTTTCTGCTACCTTTCATTTTTTTATATTTTGTACATTATCATTTATGGGATTGTCTTGTATTGTTTCTTTTGTAAAAAATGAACAAATTTAATAAACATAAACATAAACAAAATGATAAATCTATGAAAATTTGTTTCAAAGTGATTTTAAACTTGGCGCCGTGTTTCGTCACGGGACATCCGGGTACTTATGCATGCAACAATATGTGACGTAGGGACAAGAAGTGCAGTCTGCGGATGCTATGAGAAAGCAATGTCATTGTGTTCAAGATCGTCTATTTTATTTTTTTGTATAACTTGAAAAATGCCGGTACGTTGTGTCACATTTGGGTGTTTTAAGATCGGCAGTGAACAAGTGAGCCTTTTCACTTTCCCAAAAGATGAAAAACTTCGTCAAGAAATCTCGGAGCCCCCCTCGCTTCTGAACGATAAGACTCAAATAAATACGGGTGCAGCTGTTTCTTGTTCATCACTCGAACTAACTTCGGCTTCCCAAACTGAAGACAAATCGCTCAAATCTTCACTTAAATTGCTTAATTCCTCGGTTTCTATATTCACTGCTATTTGTTATTTACAATGTGCGTTCTTTACATTGTGTCATAAAAATGCGTCAGTGTTTGACCCCTCCTTTCTCCACCCAAAAACTGCGACGCACTGCAGAGTTCCGTTTATTAAAAAATACTTTTATATATTAATTTTTCAAAGCATCTGTGTACAAAAAATGAAAGCTGAGTAGCTCCTCTTTCTAAAGATGTCTATCTTAGCATATTGTCACAATACCTTTAATTGCTAGTCTACAAACATCTCGAACAGGCTTAGTTTACAATTAATACCTACGATCAAAGTGAGAAGGAAATAAATAGTTAAACTCTTTACAACAGTAAAATAAAGATGATTTAAATGATTTATTTTATAACCAGCCAACTATTATGGTCATTAATCACCACCATGTGCTACGTTTTTTATTAAAGGTGACTCCTCCACAAGAATTTGAGGGAACAAGGAAAATTGTGATTATTTTAATATTCAATGATACGGCATAGATGACATTATTTTTTTGCTTTTCTTGAAATCCACTGCTATCTTTTGGTTCAAAATTAAGAATAATTTAAGTGATATCCCAAAATATCATGTTTAAATTTGCAGGTTGTCATCTTGAATAAAACTCCAAGGGTTTCTGGCTTCAGCTTCTATACGTTGCAGACATTTTACTTTAAGGTTAGCCGTTATTTGAAGACCGTCTCTTGAGGACAGATGAGAGAGCAAATACCACCAGGTGCAGGTTTACCTCTGCACCAATATCAGCTTGCCTGGGTGGCATTTATCAAGCTTCAAGAGGGGCTTAAGGCCACACCAGAATGTTTGTGAAGAGGTTGGTGGATAAGTATAGGAGGGAGCTAATCAAGCCATCTATCAACAAAAGGATCTGTTTACTCCATCACTTGTCCTGTGCATCAGGCTCTTTTTTTATTTTTAATGCAGGTTTCAGTCTGAGTTACAGTAAAGTAGAAGGTGATGCAATTACACCACCATGGCTTTCAGAACGTTGCCAAATATTTAAATAAACAGATGGGCTCACGCAGTGTGTTGAAAAAAAA
This sequence comes from Garcialebias charrua, assembly GCA_038048925.1. Lineage (NCBI taxonomy): Eukaryota > Metazoa > Chordata > Actinopteri > Cyprinodontiformes > Rivulidae > Garcialebias > Garcialebias charrua. Next base: position 9,619 of record JBBPBX010037124.1, on the reverse strand, counting down.
AAAAAGTTAGGATGCTTTGCAAATTGAAAAGACAAACTTGTAACCATATTTGCTTAAAGGATAGATGCTCATTTTGAAATGTATCAAGGGCAACAAAAGACTGTAAAAGCTGCACGCACAAAAAAAAATACTGATGACAAACTTGGATGATTGGCGGCAGGTCACTATTTCAGATGATGAAAATTAAAGAATGGCTTTGTACAAACAAACAAACAAAACAAGATAATTCGCTTTCTTGTCTTTTAAACAGTGAACATTTGAGAACTGAGAGGTCCGATCAAACAGGAAGAAAGTGTTTAGGAAACTTTTAAAAATAGATTTGTTCTGTTCAATGTACCGTATTTTCCGGCCTATAAGTCACACCTTTTTGCCTAATTTGCATGCCCTGTGACTTATAGGGCGAAGCAACATATTTAGGGATTTTTTTCCCACATTTTTAGACCAATTTTTGGCTGAGATATGACGGTTTCCATTCATTCTGACAAAAAAAATGGAGCAGTACCACTTTCGGCCGCTAGGGGCAGCAGTACCACTTTTGGCCGCTAGCTCATGTGTCCGATAGCAGACTCTTCTGGTCGTACTCACTCTGTCGCAGCACGGTCTCCTGCTCTCTGGAGGTATGAACTACTGTTAGCTCAGTGTTTGACTGTTAGCAAAATAACTCAAGAACCACAGGACAGATTTTGATGAAACTTACAGAAAGTAATCACTGGATGGACATTTACAACCTTTTAGCTGTAGGAGTTGTTTGAGCTAAAATTTGATTTATTTATAATTTATTTTTGCAGCGCGCGCACTTTTGGAAGACCGTCAAAGCGAAACAATTTAAATCCAGCTGATTTGAACATTACGTTAATTTTTAAGGGAAAAGTTCAGCTCAGAAACACTTTTGCTATAATGTCAGCAAACAAATATATTTTTACAAGGTGCTTATTTAGTTAAATTTTAAAGAAATGAAGCGTATCCGCTCGCTGCGCGTGCACGCTTCGCAGCACCGATGTAGCAAAACTATTTTCTTAAAATTCAGCTGATTTGACCGGTACGTGCATTTATTAAGGAAAAGTTCAGCTCAGATACATCGTTGGTAGAATTTTCAGCAAACAAATAATTGTTTTTAAGTGTTAATCTTGTTAAAAGTCCTACCGTGCACGCTCCTGTGGCCATTTCCGGGTTGTCACCGCTGACGCGTAACATACGCGACGCGTCAGCGGTGACGCATAATAGATGCGACGTATACGGCGGTGCGACACGTTTATGGGTTTTTCCACTTTATTTGACATAATTGGACTGATGCGACTTATAGGGCGGAGCGACTTATCGGGCGGAAAGTACGGTAGTCAAATTATGTATGCTTGCATCTGACTTTACACTGTAATGCACGTTTAAACAGAGAAAATGAACATTATGGCAGATTTCACATGTCTAAATCAAAAATAAATCACATGCAAAATGGTTTTCAGACAACATTTCTTTAATACAAAGTCAACATATCTACATACACAGTGGCTTTAAACCAATTTATCAATTCTGTTTGAAGTAACAGTTTGAAAGTGATAGCACTTCGATAAAGGGAAAAAAAAAAGGTTTTGCTCCGAGTTTGGGTTCTTTTCATTTGTCGATATGTACTGCATCTGTTATTTTATTTAATGGAATTTATTTATCAGTGTTGTACTTTTGTTACATCCTAACCTGCTCTCCAATATTTAGCAAAACGTTCCAGTAAATTTAGCGTCAGTAAAAAAAAAAAAAAAAAGATTGCACAAGCTTCGAGCAACTTCCATGATCTTTTTAGTTTTGGCCCATTCAAAAGTCTCTGAATCCTGAAAGGGTCATTAGGAAACATCTCATTGGGAATTTGCAGAAAGTTTTTGGTTGTCTCGATCCGTCTCGTTCCTGCTGCTCACAAGTTCCGATTTCTTTTTCCACCCCCAAAACGAAACATAGTCAAATAAAAACAGCATGTACGGTATACAAGGTTAAAATTCACCTGGGAGAAACAAAAGGTCAGCATGTTGTGTAAGTGAAGTATGTATGGCCTTCAGCGGAGTTTATATGTTTATGGGTTAACATTTTAGGTTACAGGACAGCTGGAGCTGTGGGGATTTGTAGGAAACTGTTAAAAACAACCACCTCTGGGAAAAGTAGAGTAGCAGTTACCTTGTAATTCATTTCATTTTGGACTTGAGGTGTCTAAAAATAATGTCAGATTTTTTTAAAATTACTTCTGTCCACTCAAATAATTGATAGTTCGGAGATGAGAAACATCTCGGCTAAAATCAACTTGATCCTGATTTTTTTGTGCCCTCGTTCAGGCTACGAGTACGGGAGCTGGCATGTTTCCCAGTTCGACTGCTAGCAGGGGAAATTAAAGACGGCAAGAAAAAAAGAAGTGAGGTAATTAAAGAGCAGGGAGCAGAGCTAAGAGATGGAAGGTTTGAGGAAAAACAGGCTTCACAAACAAAAACCTGGAAATGAGTAAAACCTCGATCTGTATGTTTGTGTTCCCACTTCAAAGTATGAGATCTCAAGGGTCAGATGATACATATATTCTATATATTTTTTATTTACACATATACTCTAGGTCATAGCGGATGTCTATTAAAATTAATGCCAACATTATGTCTGAAAATATAAGTAAAAAAGGAGAACTTTAAGAAGGTTTTCTGAAGATTTTGAGAGGCTGTACATAATCATACAAGATACAGAATGTCAGTGGCTTGATACATAAAAAAAACAAACATGGTCCAATATGAAATGCTGATTCATTCCTATAGATTAGATTTAAAAAAACGCTAAGAAATTAATATAAACAAACAAACGTAAAGCTTTTAAAATAGGATCTCCTCATCGGAATAAGTTCTACCCAACGGATAGAGGTTAAAGATTGATGACCGAAGGCAGTATTATGACATAGGACTCACATTTTCTTTCCCGAAGAGACTCTAAGATTAGACGATGTTAAAAAATATATAATGTTTAAAAAAAGGAGAAAATTCATGTTTTTATACTCTAGAACTGACAATTTCATACATACTACTGTATGTGTTTGGATATATCTTCAGATTCTGCGTTTAAATATATATGCAAGTA